>JAGGAW010017453.1:0-10263 GCA_017657375.1 Termitomyces sp. T27 | reverse complement strand
GGAGGGGGCTGGTTAGGGTTTTTTTGGTTAGGGTTTTTTGTTAGGGTTCTTGGTTAGTGTTCTTGGTCATGGTTTTTGGTTAGGGCTTCAGTTAGGGCTCAGTTAGGGTTAGGGTGAGGGACAGTATCTCATTTTCTTGTGTCACATTTTCTGCTTACATAACAGAATGTGTCGAAGATTAAGGGGTGTGCCGAAGATTGTTGCCCATGTGTGTGTGCTGCATCTGGTATATTCTCGTTTTCTCAGGTTTCTCTCGATGGCAATTGATATGTCCCTCATTTTGACTAGAAAACTCAATATTTCTATTGTCGTAATCTACGTATAGCTAGTATAATTGATAATATGCATCAACCCTTCTTGGCTTTTGATTGGGCTTCCCAGAACTGTGAATATGGATCATGTTGCAGTCACAATAAAATTTGTAACTAATCTCACCTGTCTTTGGTCTGCCGAGAGATTGTTGTAGTAATCTTTAAACTCTTGCGTGGTCCCATCGACATTCTGAGCACACCATTCAATTGCGCAAAGGTTTCTGTTGACATAATTAGATCTCAGTTAGGGTCAGAAAGAGTCAGTGTAACATTACCTGGCAGTCATAGAGTTGGTAGGCCGCATTTTTGCTGCTTTTTTGCCTGATGGTTTCTTTTTGTGCTGTTCCGGGTGTTCCCAAACATACAATCATCAATTCTTCTCTCTACACACGATACCTTAGATATGGGTTTGAGTCAAGCATGGCTAAGCCGTGGACGAGTCAAGGTCATCTACGCTGAGGAACCAGAATCCCCAAGTAGATGGGGTAGAATATGTAGCTAGAAGAAGGTAAATATGTATGGTAATAGTTCGGTAAGTGGAGAAGTAGTACTACAATGAGTGTAGTTAGAATAAAGCAATTCAAATTATTGGTGTGGGTGGATGGGAGAATGAAACTCTATGTTAAGTAGCAAGGATACAGAAGACACGCTACCAGGTATGCATGAAGATGGTAGTTCAAGCCGAACAATGCGAGGTCATGCCAAAGTCATGCCTCAAAATATGTCCCTCAATCATCCCATTCCTCCTTTCAGAAGGACGCTATTTTGTGCTGTTCTGGGCATTTCCAAACATACAATCATCAATTCTTCTATCTACACACAATACCTTAGATACGGGTTTGAGTTAGGCATGGCTAAGCCACAGATGAGTTGGGGTCATCTATGCTGAGGAACCAGAATCCCCAACTGGTGAGATGGAGGCAAGCATGCAAAGAAGAAGACCCCTGACCACAGACTAAGCACGGTTCAGATGGCTCAAAACCAGTGTCAAGAGCTCCACATACATAGGAGCAATAATCTCGAGGGATCACCAATAACGCAGGAAAGCATCAGAAGTCCAACATCCCAAGATCTTGACCACATTAGGAGGCACACTCAAGATAAGCAATGCAGTAGTGCCACCAATGTGGAAACAATGGCCACTGATTAAAGGAAACAAGCCTTGCTCGAGCAAAGGATTGATTCTCTTGATAAGTTTACAAGAAACCATGCCCACTAAATTCCCTGAAGCATTTCTGTAACATGCAATCGGGTCTCCTAAGCTGGCTCTGTTAACACAAGCATGATTCTCAAGGGCAGAAATTGGGTCGTAAGAGGAATGTTGCCTAGTTATAACGACACTTTTGCCTCTGGTACCACCCTTCTTTGTCCTGGATAGGTGCAACATGCACAAACCAGAGTTGTTTGGAATGCCAAAATTGTTCCAAGAAGGGATCCATGCAGGTTGAAGTCATGGACATGACCTGCCAGGATTTCTCCCAGTTGAATCTGGCCCCAAAAGGATGTTGTTACAATGGCCCAGAGACATGCATTGAAAGGAGTAGCAATATTTAACTGATGTTGAAGATGTTCCATCATAGTGATAGAGAGGGGGGGCACTTGGGAAGAATAGAACCAGGGGGCCAGAGGTTCTCAGTACCTTTGAGTGTATATTTAAGATGCAAGGAAGTGGCCCAAGGAAGGTTATTGGCAATGTGCCATGATCTAAGCCCCAAAATCTTATCAGCAGCCATTCTGCCTGATTTAGCACCAGCCATTGAAGCGGCGTAAAGGCAGAGTAGATCCTCAGAAGCCAGCAGAGCCAAAGCAAGTGGAACGTTGCATTTCTCACAAAAACAGAGAAAGTCCTTCATGGCAGAAGAATATCTACTAGAAGTGGAATATGCCCAAGCATTGAAGATGACCTGATTAACAAGAACGTTGTCATCTGACAAGATTGTGAACAGTTTGTGTGACTCATGTTGTGCAGGTCTAGCACCTAAGTGTGCGGTGGTGAGATCCTTCCTGTAAGGGACATGAACCCTAGAGCATCTGGAAACATTGGTCCTGTACAGGGGAGAGGGCATGTGACAAGGCATCAAGGTCAAGTGAAAGTCTGGGAGAAGACTTAATTCCTGTCAGCCTCACTGGTCCCTGACATATGTACGATCATGGGATTGTCAAAGTCCACAAAACATGGGTTCAGTGGGATAGCAGCAACTGGCCCCACCTGCAATTGAGATGTTCCATTTCTTGACAGTTTGACCCTGGCAAGGGAATGATTGCCTTGGCCATTGGTATCAGCCAGTTTCTTTTCTATACGGTACCAAGGCAAATTATGTATTCTAATTCATGAAGTGTCCATTACCACTTGATGCAGAGTGCCCGGGTATTCTAATTGTAGTGTTCATCACAATTTAGTGTCAAAAGTCTATGAGTCATAGGAAAATGTTCAATTAACAAGATCTTCAGAGCATACTGCAGGAGTGATGAAGGATTTCAGATAAGAAGGGATTCAAGGAGGGAATGGGAGAATCAGCTTCCTCAAAGGAAAACAGCCTCTGGAGGGAGCATCAGCCACGTTATCACCAGTGGACACCCAGTCAATGGTTAGCCAGATTGAAGCCACTTGGAAACCATCAACAATCCTGCAAAGGATCATGTTTTGTTGAGAGCTGCGTGATTTTACTGCCACTAGGGCACCAACCACACCAGTGTTGTCAGAACATACGATAACATGGCAGTCTTGAAAACCTGTGCAGATAAGGGTGCAAACCACGAGGTCAACCGCAACCATCTTGGCCCAACCAATATCTCTACCCTTGCCATGCCAGCCCTCCTTCAGCCTCCAAGCAAGCCATTTCCCATCCATAACCAATCTGACACCCCATAAGGTGGAGGCATCGATGAACAGTTATAATGATAATGGGGCAGAGAGCTGCACGATTTTGACACCACACCAGTCTAGAGACAGAGTGTCTTTCCACCACTTAATGTCATCCAGAACCGCTTGGCCAGGCCGGTGATGGATAAAGGGGCTGCTGCCACAAGGAAACCCTGCTCTAAATGCATACAACAAAGGGAGATGAGAATGACCAGAAGGGACAACCAGGCAAACATGATTTAGGGTACCAATGAGGGACTCAACCACCTTGAGCGTCTCTGTCAAATTCTCACTCCACTCTGCAAGTTTTGAGAGATACTTTTGATGCTTAGAATTGGGGAGGGATACTGTTTTATCCTCTAAAGACCATACAAAATCTATGTATGTGAAAGTTGAAGCAAAAGGGGTGTGTTTCTTGGGGGCCCAAGGCCAACCAAGGTTGTTTGCAATAGACCAGATGAGAGATTTCTCGTATGTGTATGTATAAGAGGGCCCACCTATACAGGGGAATTGGAAGAAAATGAAATCATTGACCCATTTCAACACCACCTCTATTCCATGGTGCAGAAAAATCTTGACAATAGCATCAGCCACTGAGCCAAAGATATCAGGGGTGCAAGAGATGCCAAAGTTTAAACGGAAATCAAAATCAACCAGACCATTGATAATGACAGCTAATAAAATCCAGTCTTCAGAACATGTGGGAATGTTGCAAAAGGCAGAATCGACATCAAAAACAGCCACCTGAGCACTGGGGGGAGCATCAGCAACCTGTAACCAACAGGCAGAGAAGGTGCCCCAATCACATTTGAATTGAGAGGCACCTATAAGAGAGTTGATAGAAGGGATTGAAGAATCATTTCTTGGGAAGGAGAGATCCAAGGTGACCCTTGGCTTGCCACCCATGCTTGTGATAATGTTGAGAGGCACGGTGCAGAAGTGGCCGAAGAGGCTACCAGCTAAGAAAGAAGGAAAACCAGGCGAGATGCGACCTAACTGAATTTCTTGACTATATTTCGATAAGACAAAGTTGTGAGCCTCAGGAGAGCAATAATGATTAGGAGGAGTGAAAGTACGGCTGAGCGAGTAAGAATCCAAGCCAATACCCAAGCCCTGCTGGAGGCCCAGGGGCACCTCTGCGAAATGGTCCAATACCTCCACCACAGCCAATGCAGCTTCCCAACAATTGGCTTGCAAGGGAGTGGACAATGGGAACAGGCTCTCAAGCGGCACAGGCCTGTGCACCATGGCTGGTAGCACCGCAAAGGGAACAAAGATGGGGATGAGAGCAGGTGGTTCCATGAGGGCAATTTCCACCATTGTAAGCAAAGCAGATGGAGTCACCTGCTGGAGTGCACCAGATGTTGCTGTTCTTAACCAGGAAACAGAGTGAGTTGGGGCATGCGGATAAGCGGTGGTCCTCTCTGCCACAACCAATGCATCAAAACTGTCTATTCCCTGCTGATTGCAAGGCAGCATGGGAAGTTCCTTTCTGCCTGGAGGTGTTAGTTGAGCTCTTCATAAGAAAGGACACAAGCTCAGCCAGCCTCTTATCCAGAGCTTGAACCTTGGACATGTGTTCATCCACCAGGCACTCCTGAAAGATGTCAGCATGCTACACATCCATCTGGAATGTATGCAACTTGCACAGGAATAGTGCATGCAGCTGGTGATTGTAGTCAAAAATTGCATTGAATTGCAATCTGGTATTTGGCAGGTTCTTCAAGCAGCGATAGTGGGCTGCAAAGCAGTCTGTAATTTTGGCCACTGTTGCACCTCTGGAGTGGAGATTGTCTCCCATGCAAAGATGCTTGTACATGGCATCTACTAGGTTATCTGCTGCGCAAGACCACTTGTCGAAGGACAGCCTAGCCTCCTTCTTGATGTTGAAGTTAGAGCCAGGTAGCTTCAATCTCCCTCTCACAATGACCAACATTGGGTCAGAAGGAATGGGTTCTCTGGCTGCTAGGCAACAGGCCTTGTCCATAAGAACATCCAAGGGAATGTACTCCAGCATTCCCCCCTCGAGGACACAAACTACCTTGTGGGGGAAGACCTTGTTGGCAGATGACAGCATGTGTCCTATAGCTGGAGGCTGGCCATGACATGTCCTGACTGCATCCCTTGTGGCTGAGCAAACAGAGCAAGATCCTCCAGCCTCCAGTCCTCCTGCTAAAAGGCCTAGACCATCTAGCTAGAGAGTAAGAAAGGCATAATTGGATGAACCAACATCCTACTTCGTCCTGTTCTAAGGGTGATGGGCTCATTCAGGCTCGGTCTGAAGCAAGGTGGCTCGAGGGTAGCCCTAGCCTCATATTCTGTTCTGCAATCATGGAAGGCTTGGACCCTATCTAGTATTTCTGCAAAGGAATAAGTCATTGATATCAGATGGAAAACAATGAGTATATGCAAGCCGTAACAAGAGGTGCAATTCACATATTGACAAAGGAGCGGCTACCAACAGCGCACGTCATCAATTCCAATCTATATGAACTGCAACCAAAAGTGCACCATTCAAATCTAATCTATCTGAGCTGTGACCAGAAGCACAAGCACAGGTAATATGTGGGGGCTGGTGGCCAACAGTGTCCACCCAAAGCAAGCAAAGGAAGGTAACTAACCTTCATGATTCATATTGTGGCCACCCACGATTTCCATAAGCTGGTCTGCAGTCAAGGTATATACTTGTGAACTCCTGTCTCTATGGGGAGAGAAAGATCATCCCTGATGGGTTGATTTAGAGCGTGCACACCCCCAAGAAGGAGTGCGAGATCAAGACACCCTTGGAGAAAAGACCCGGGGCAAGTAGAAGGTCTGGGAATGATGAGCAGCGTGGTGCAAAAATGATGAGCGTCTAGAAGGAGGTCTGGAAACATACTTCAGAGAAGGTGATCTGTTCCGTCTAGATGGAGGGCAGGAGACATATTCTAAGGAGGGGGATCCATGCTGGGAACTGAGGTTGACCAAAGGGGATTGTCTAACCAAGATCGAGGCTTCTCTCGGGGTCCTCTCCGACTGCAGGGTGGAGAGAGCGCATCGGCTGGCAGGGACCCTTGGAGTCTGCGGAGGTTGGAGCTGGCTGCAATCCAAGGAGAAAACTGGTACGGCACTGCACAGGAAGGCATCAGCCGCTCCTGGAGAAATAGTGCTTGCCTGGACCAGAGAGCGCATTGATTTGCAAATTGATGGGCATGATCTCTTCACAGGCAGGTCCCAAGGAGAAGGGGCAGGCCTAGTGGAGGGTACCTTCAGCGAATCCTCAGGGTTGGGAGCAGAGTCTCCCATCATCAATCCGGTGCTCCAGTGCATAACCAATTTCACAACTATCTTCTGGCCTGTGTAGTCTACCTCAGCTGTGGATGCTGTCTGTACTACGGCCAAGCACAAGACAGCTGTGGGAGGAGGCCTCAGTGGTTGACCAAGTATGGCTGATGCTGGCAAGGCGGGTATATGCATGATTTCCCATGCACCCAATGCATTTTCCAGTTGTCCCATGGAGCTGGTAGGAAAGATAACATGAGCTGACCCAATGGCAGTGGAGGTAAGCCCCCTTCTCCTGGCCTGTCAACCCTGCACAGTTGTGTCAGGGAGTGTTCCCCCCTCCTGACCCCTGGCTAAAGCATGAGGAGTAGAGACTGGTTCTCCATTGTCCGTTCCATCTTCCATGGCTGGATTGCGATGCGTATTGAATAGTACTTCAGGTACCACGCTGAGCAAAGATGTCTGTTTGGCTGGAGGAGGTGAAGGTCGACAAGACATGCTCTGCCCTGTTTCCCTGTCTTGAGAACATGTAGTAACGGTCATAGAAAACCACAAAGTGAACTACAGAACAAAACTCTATGTTAAGTAGCAAAGATACAGAAGATGCGCTACCAGGTATGCATGAAGATGGTAGTTCGAGCCAAACAATGCAAGGTCACACTGAAGTCACACTTCAAAATACGTCCCTCAATCATCCTGTTCCTCCTTTCAGAAGGACGCTATTACAGCTTTGGAGACAAGAGGGTCATGGGCAAGATCCTGGTTGGAGGCCAGCTATGCAGGAAGGTCCAGAGAAAACAAAGGGCTGGAGAGAGGAAGGTCCAAGGCCAGCTGTATGACTGGAAGACCAGTAGAAGTAGAGAGAGTGGAGGGAGCAACGTTAGGAAGAGCCGAGGCAGGTTGCATGATGGGGAGGTCTGGAGAAGTGTTCAGGTCCAGCTGGATGACAATGGGAGTGTTTGTGATGGCAGAGGCAACAGGGGTGTTTGGGGCAGGATGCGTGATGTTTGAAGAGGTGTTTGGAGTTAGCTGGATGACAGCAGAGGCAACAGGCATTGGCGCAGGATGTATGATGTTTGAAGAGGTGTTCAGAGTTGGCTGGATGATAGTAGAGGCAACAGGGGTGTTTGGTGCAGGATGTGTGATGTTTGAAGAGGTTTTTGGGGCTGGCTGGATGATGGCAGAGGGAAGGGGCACATTTGGCACAGAATGCATTGTGAGATTCAGACTAGGCTGGGCAGTGGAGGGAGGGTTAACAGCAAGGTTAGAGGCAGGCTGCATCAGAGAAGAGGCAACAAAGGCACTCAGCACAGGCTGCATGAATGGAGGGGCAGACTGGAGGACCAAACTTGTGATGACATTGGGATTAAGTGATAACGGTGAAGCAAGATTTGGGGTAGGCATAGGCATTCTAGGTGGATCCACGTTGGGTTTGAGGTTGGAGACGGCAGTTGTGGGAAGGTCAAGAGGTGTCAAAGTCATTGTGATCAATATGATGTCTTGTGCATTCTTGTTAGAATTCAAAGGATTTTTGAGAACCTGAGAAACATCAGCAGATGCTTGATGTTGAGCAGACAACATACTTTTGGCCTGGAATACTCTGTGATGGGTGCAGCTTGGGATGGAGGTTTGGATGCTTGACATTTGGAAGTTTCACTTGATGTTCCAAGTGATGGGACCATGGCTGGATTCTCTGGAGGCAGTTGAGGAATTATCGAGGAACTTCAATTGAAGGAAGGATCATCCTGCTCTTGTTTTACCTTGTAATGGCCTGCATACCATGATGGATAGGTGTTGGTGGCTATTTGATCAACCTTCCAATAGTTGTCGCACAGGCCCAAAAATGGGTACTGGCATTCCATCTGCTCATAGTACCTCTGTACAACCTCTCGGCTGGCCTTTCCCCAAGTGCGTAGCTGGGTACCACTGTTAGCAAACAATTGCCAAAGCAATCGTGCAAGTGCCTGAATGTGCTTTGCCACATGCCCATCCATGGTATTCCCATCTTTGTCTTCAACATACTGTAACATCACATTGATGCCCTGTGACTGTCTGACACGTCCCTTGACTGCATTCCCCCCATACCCACTATTATTTCATTCTCTCATAGCAGCAACCCATTCATGCCAAAACCAATATTGAATGTTTGGATAATCTGTTCTGTGGTGCTGTGGGGGAGGAGTGGCCAGCATTGTCGACGACTCAGAAATAACAGGGGACGGAATTGTTGAAGATATAGCACCCCTTTCTGCTCGCACATGTTGCATGATGATGGGCATCACTGCTTCCCTGTGGATAGATGTGTATGTAGACACCCAATGAATAGAGTAACGTACTCAAAGGCTTGCTGAGCAGCATGAGCAGATTTGGCTTCGATTCTAGCAGAAGTCAGTCAAATTAAGCTGAGAAAATGGGTAGAACAAACTCCTTACTGTAAGTGTATGACTTTGGCACATAGATCCTGGTTGTTCTTCTTGGAGGCTGTATATTTTTGTGAGAGCATATGGAAGTGTTGTTGAAGTGACCTATATTCTAGTGAAAGATCTTGTGGGGCCACTTGTAACGATTGAGCAATACCTGAAAGGCCCAGAGTCTATTATGAGACTGAGAGTGGGTTTTGTTTAGGCTCCGTTTGGATGCAATAATACCGTATTTTGATGGCATATTATTCCCTGTTTTAGTAGATTTCTAATGTTGCAATTTTGTGACATGGTGTGATGATCAAAATCTCATCAATGTAGATCAACGCTTGATTATGAGCATGGTCGTCATCAGTCCTTCTTGTTGCATTCCCTCACAATGACCAGTGGCATGGAAGCAGCCAAGGAACCACAAGCTGCTTGGACTACTGAGGATGAGACTGAATTACTCAACTTTCTTCTTGCACATGCATCTGCAGCTGGAGATGGAGGCAATTTCACACTGACGACATTCACTGCTGCTGCACCTGTCATTGACATAAAACGTACTAAGGGAGGCAAGAAGACAGCTAAAGCATGCCAAAACAAATATGCTGCAGTGAGTCTTATAACTTTCAAAATGGCAGACTACTGAATTGCCTTTTATAGCTTCACCAAGCATTTCGTGCAATACAAGCCATCAAGTTCTCAAAATCGGGTTGGACGTAGTCTGACAAACATGGTGCAAATGTAGGCCCTGACATGGAGGATGCATGGTCTAAGTTTGTGAAGGTAAACAAGGATGCCAAGCTGTTCAAAACCAAGGGTTGGATCCATCTTGACAAAGTGACGGAACTCATGCCTGCAACAGTAAAAGGAACCAACGTGTTTCAGGCTTCACAGGGTATTTCTGGTCTCGATTTAGCTGTTGAAGTTGGTGGTACCACCAACAATGATGCTGGCTTGGTGGATGAGGATTTTGTTGGATCTGGTGATGTGAGTGATGAGGATTTCAGTGCAGCAGCTGTTGTCTCAACTCAGGTGTGTTTCTTGCTATTCATCTCTTCACATTATATCTCACTTTCCCTTCCTCAGCCTCCCCCTTCAACACCACCACCTGTTTCTCGCTGACATGAGTGTGCTGCTTCTGAAACACCTATACCATCTGCGAAAAAGTCCCAAGTCACAGCAGGTGCAACCGCCATTGCAAGCCTTACCACATCTATTGATTGCTTTGGTGACAATATGTGTAAGGTTCTTGCTGGTGATCCCACCATACGTTGATAGCGTCCAACCTACTCCGGGTGCGGAAAGGGGCAACAGGACCTGTGAGGCCAAAGAACACCACACCAAAAGAGGAAAAGGGGAAAGAGGGAGGACAGCCAACAAATAATATGTTAGCGAGGGAAGGCGAGCGGCAGAGTTCCCA
>JAGGAW010017452.1:0-10294 GCA_017657375.1 Termitomyces sp. T27 | reverse complement strand
CATTCAACTCATGCTTACTGGATTGACTTATGATAGTGGAGATCATCTCTTATCACTATGCTTTGAGAGGTGTTCAAGGTTAGACTTAGGAAGTAGTGTCAATAGCCCAGATATGTTGTTGTGGCATAATATGCCACACTTAGATTCCAAAGAATATTCTCATATATACAACTTTCCAGATGATATCTTCTGACTCCATATTATAGCTAGTGCTTAGTAACATCCTAGAATGCATCAAAGGTGGTCTAGTAGCATACAACATGACATGGAGCAATAATAGTGTAAGGAAATTGTATGCACATGTTTGAACTCTCTAAAAAGCATTTGAGCTGAGAATTGACTAGGGCAATGTGATACCCATTCTGGACCATTCTTGACAATTATCTTGGGCTGATCTGATCCCAATCCAATGTACCAGCATCTTCGAAATACCTCAATAGCACTTGAGCTAGAAGAAGGCCAAAATTTCAGACTTTTTCCAAAGCAAATCGGAATAATAGGCCCAAAATATTCTGGCTAATTCTGGACTGATTCCTACAACTCATGGGCCAATCTGATGCCAATCCAATGTCACAATATTCTCCAAAGGCCTAATAGCACCTGCATCAAAAAAAGTCGAAAATTTTGGACTTTTTCTAAAGCAAATCAGAATAATAGCCCTAAAATATCCCAGCTAATTCTGGACCAATTCTTACAATTCATAGGCCAATCAAATGCCGATCCAATGCTGATCTGATGTAACAACATTCTCCGAGTGCCCAATAGTAGCTGAGCCAGCAAAGGTCCAAAATTTCGGACTTTTTCTGAAGCAAATCCAAAGCAAATCTGAATAATAGCCCCAAAATATCCCAGCCAATTCTAGACCGATTCCCATAATTCATGAGCTGATCAAATGTTAATCTGATGCCAATCCAATGTAACAACATTCTTTGAGTGCCTGACAGCAGCCAGGCCAGCAAAGGTCAGAAATTTCAGACTTTTTCCAAAGCAAATCTGAAGCAAATCTGAAGCAAATCGGAATAATAGCCCCAAAATATTCCAGCCAATTCTGGACTGATTCCCACAATTCATGGGCTGATCAAATGCTGATCTGATGCTGATCTGATGTAACAATATTCTCTAAGTGCCTGACAGCACCCAAGCCAGAAAAAGTCTGAAATTTCAAACTTTTTCTGAAGCCAATTGGAGTAATAGCCCAATTAGCACAATTATCTTGCCACTAATCATCTGCTGGCCCCTGTCATTGATATTTTACTGACTATTTATCATCCGCTCCTGAGTCTCAATCACTACAATGTATAGCATCCGCTCTGCTGTCATTCTCACTACAATGTAAGTCCCTGCAGATTCGCTCACACCCTATTATTGATGTTTTAGGTATTTGCTTCCATGTTCACTACAATACATTGTATTTTGTCTGCTGAGCAGATCCGCTGGCTCCATCTCACACCATACAAATAGATGTTTCAAGGGAGGTTTCATACTATACAATGTAGTCCCTCTACCTGGGCTCATGATGCTGGAAAGCCAAAGCTGATGGTCCATGCCAGGGCTTTTAGGGAGGTTAGATACAGCTTATATTGCTGCTATATGACAAAGTTTGTAGCCTATAAATTTTATTGAGATGTACCTGGCATTCAAAATAAAGTACCTGGTATTAAAAATGTGACTGGATTTGCAGCCAAAGGTGATTGAAGAATTGAAGTGAGGTCATTTACAGACCTTCTCATGGTATATTCTCTCCTCTTTCATGTGCATTTGGCCTGGATCTTGCTCACAGCTCACACCATAGACTTAGACAACATATAATAAGTCTCCTTTTATTGAAATGCATTCTTATATCTGGCTATTGACATATTGTACAGAAAACTACACTCTGCCTGCCAAAAGCCATGGCTTGGGCCAAGCCAAGCTAGAGCCAGGCCAGCTTTGGGGGCTTTGGCTTGGCCCAGAGGTTGGTCTGAGCCAGAGCCCCCTTAAGCCAGGCCAAGCTGGGGGCTTTTGGGCCAAGCTAGGCCAGAACATCACTAGGGAAGTTTGTCCAATTTCACATACCAACAGAAGAGAAGAAGAGTAAGAACAGGAACCAAGCTAAGTGGGAGAAGATGCAGAATAAAAATAGGGTGGTGCAAATGCATCAAAGAGTACATATCCTGACATCACAGAGATGATTTTTTTTTCCTTGTTGAGTCTCTTCCCAAATATAAGTGAGTGCATTAGGATAGGATTCTTGCAGATATAATGCTGCCATGCATCAGATGATCATCAGCTAAGTGCTTGAAAATGTTGCACTACCTGTTCTGAAGAGTTGACCAACAATAGAATTGTCAAAGAAGTACCTCATGCATTTAATAAACCATAAGTAAATAAGCAAGTTGGGTGACTGCCATCTCTCTTCAACCATAAGTATCTTAAAAGGGAGAATGGCTCATTCTGTTGCTCTAGATATGCAACAAAGATTAAGTGAGGGTCGATGTGATCATGTACCTTTTTGATCACAATCTTATTTCCTTCAAAGAAGGGATTGGCTTTGTGAGGCAGCAAAAGAAACTTGTAACTTTCCTCAGAGGTCTGCACTGTCCATATTTTTGTTGCTTTATAGTTGTCTCACAGTTTAGGGTTATTTGGCATGGTCATCTCTCCAAGTTGCAGAAGACTATAGAATCCAGTGATGACAATGGAACAGAATAGAAGGTCATCAAAGTCACTTGAATTTCCATAGTGTTCTGCAATTCTCTCAATGTCATCTCTAGTCAGGGCAGCTTTTTTGTTTGTAAGAATTGAGAGGAGTTGCATGCAGCCTGCAAGGGTTTTGAACACTAAGGTGGACTTACAATATTGGCAAATTTAGGGGAAATAAGGCTTTAGTTGATTACAAATACCTGAGAGGCAAGTGGATATAGATTGAGGCTCAATGTGATGGCACATATATATAGTGAAGAGTGATAAAATGTTGGGCATAGGTTTGAGAGGTAGATTATAGACTTTGACAAAGTTTAAATAAGAATTTAGGGCTGAACTGTAGTTACCAAAAGTATTATCATTGATTGCAGCTCCCAAAGCAATTGCCTGCTTATGAAGCAACTGCTTTCATGACCAGGCTTTCCTTATGGGCTGCCTGAAGCAGATACCAGAGAAAATCATTTTTTTGCAACTCCTAGCAGGACTCAAGGGAGTTGGAAAGGAGTGATGAGAAGTCTAGGTTTGACATCAAGGACATTGAGGAATCTTTTTTGTGAGAGTAAGTCAAAGACCATGTTGTCCTTTTCTGAGATGTGAAGCACCTTTAGCTGGTGCCTTCTGTTTATTAAAATGTCCACCACTGCCTTAAGTAGTGTGTTGTACACTGGGGCTGCATGGAACGAGGTGAAGAGGGAGACTGTGTTATTATCTGTGCAGACCAAGATTTTTTATAATCTGATCACCATGCTAGCTGCATCAAAAATGGCACTGGTAACAGTTAATGCCTTGAGATAGAAGATGTGGGATGAGGGGCAATTGATGGGAACTTTGCTATGGAAGCCTAGTTTTGAGGTGGGGTACCAGAAAGCTAAGCCAATCAAGCAGGCATCCATCTTGAAAATCATGTCTGCATAATCAGAGCTCCATGCAAAGGATTTAAGCAAATGAACACCATCTGAGATTTTAATGTGACATTTTGCTCACAGTAAATCAGAATAAATCTCATGTTGCATCAGATTTTTGCAAAGTCATTCCTAGAGCGCTCACCAAGTTTTTCATAAATAGTGGAGAGGCAAGGACAAAGCATAGGGAAGACATTGAATAACCAGTTAAGCCATTCAGCAAGCCTCTGCCAATCTTTTCTCTTGAAGCACAGAGGTTGGCCTTTCAGTTGTTCCAGAAATTTATCAAGTTCTTTCAGAAGATCAATCTTAGCTTAGAAGCATCATTATCATCACATTGGAGTTGACCTCAATTCCAATGATAGTGAGCAGAGAACCTAAGAGTTGTTTTATGGTTTGTGAGGGACACCAAGTTTGTCCTACAGTGACAGTAACTTGAACTGGTTGGTAAGAACAGTACATGGAGAGGAACGATGCAGGGAGAAGGAGTCCCAACATGCAGGTGTCATAGAATTCCTGCAAGGGATGCAAGCAGGAGAGAATGGAGTGACACAAACTTAGTTAGAGGTGAGATCCATGGATCTGAGATGAATCCTTAGTGTGAGGCTAATTTCTGCAGATTGAGGAGGAAGTTGAGCTGAAATGGAAGGTTGGGGCTGGTTCAGAGCCAAAAGGCCCTTCCCTGAGACATTAGAGAGGGGGCCTATTGTGCCTCAGACTGCCTTCATCATCACACATGTTCTCTCTGTGGAAAGACCATCCACTCTGCACAAGACTGCCCTGCATGAGCTTTTCTTTCCAGTTACAACACTGCTCAAACACTAGTGCTGGACATCCATTCTTGGCACAGCTGGTGCTGCAAATTGCTTTGCTTCCATTCTTCATAGTTTGCAGCATGGTTTTACACTAGGTCTTTCCACCTTAATATTGCATTACCTTCTTCCTAATTGCTTGCACAGGTCTCAAGCACTTTACTTTATCTAGTACTTACTCCTCGCCTAATTATTACCATACCTCCGAGCACCACTCCTTTGTTCTTTTCAAATACACTACTGAGCACAAACTTAGTTGAGTTTCTGAGGGATATCTGCCTAGACTCATCAAGTGCCTATTTAGTTTCTTTAGAATGGCACCATTGAATGTCATTGAACAAATGCCAGGCAAGCTGCACATCACCATTGACCATTCTCACCCACACAATAATCCCTTACATCCTTTTGTCAACTCTTAAATTGATACTAAGCAGTTTCAATGTGACTAAGGCACCTTTTATGCATATTGGCTTCTCATTGTGGATGCACCTCCAGGCACAGAAGTGGCCATCTTTGACATGAACTCAGTGTTCTACAACATACCTACAGATTCTATACAGTGCCTTTCTGAAGCCCTCTCCATTGATAGCAAGGTGGTGCTGAACCATTGACTGAACTTTAGGATATCTCCTGCTCCTGATATCTTCAGTTCTATTGCCAATGCCATTGTCTTCATCTATCACACTCAGTGCATTGAAGCTGTCCTAAAGTGGATGGACAATTTCATATTCTTTCACTATCTGCACTACCACTCTGATGGCTTCCCCTTTTATAAATATGACAAGGATCTCATCTGGTCTGTTGCAAAGGATCTTGGTTGGCCTTAGGCCCCAGAGAAATTCATTCTCTTTGCAGATCACTTTACATACATCAGATTTGAGTGGTCTTTAAAAACCATTGCTCTTCCTCCCTACAAACACGATCAATACATTAATAAGCTAGATACGTAGCAGCTTAACTCCAAAGTCAACCTTCTCACCACTGAATCACTCATTGGCACCCTCAACCACATCATCCTGATTGTTTCTGAGGGTAGATCACACCTATACAGATTTTGTTCTAGCTTCTCCTTGGAGAGCCTCCTCTAAGTTTGCCATTGTGTAACAGAGACAGTCCATGACAAGATTATGTAGTGGTGGACAACACTACTCGATACCTGCTCCTTCTCCATCATTCAGCCACTGGAGACACTGGATCTCACAGTTCATGTAGATGCATCTACTTTTTAAAGAATTAGTTTCATTCTGATTGGCAAGTGGCTTGCCTAGAAATTTCTTGAGGCTGGGCCTCATCTAAATGCAACATTGGCTGGGCTGAAATGGTGGCAATTGATCTTGCAGTTCGCACTCTTCTTGCTGCCAAATACTGCAACTATCACATTATCATTCACTCTGACAATACCAGCTGCATTGAGGACTTCATGGCATGTTGTTTACAAAATCCTGCATTGAATCTGATCCTGCATAACATTGTTGCAAATTTCCAAATGCATTCACTCTGAGTTACAGTGAACTGGATCTCTACTGCTGAAAATATGGCTGATGCACCATCTCAGGGTATCTTCCCTTTATAACACTTGCTGTATCTGTTCTCTCTCTCTATTCCTGCCTACCTAAAATCATTGTTGCTCCTAGCATTACTCACTCTTTTCTATCTCCTAATTAGACCATATGAACCTTCCATTAGTACTGCTGTATTCAGATCAATTAGATTAATCTATATTTTGGGAGGTCAGCTTTTTACCAGAGCATAAACTGAGTGAAGAGATTCAAACCATCCCTTAACATCACTCTTTCACCCCCTCTCCTCCTCCTTCTCCCAATCCACAATGAGCAAAATGGCCAACCTCATTACATCCCTTGCAAATCAATACATTGATAATTTACTCTATATGTACTCATAATTAAATTCTGTTGCTCCACCTATGCAGCACATCTATTCCTCCTATATCCTGTCCTTGGACCCCACAAGGTGCAAATAAAACCTACAAAGTTCCTGCTATACTCCTTACTCAGGCCCACTTCTCATAATCCCTTACTCAGATGAGGTGGATGCAGTTATCTGGATAGCATGGAAGAGGTCAACTGCTAGCAAATATTCTGATGCCATATGTCAGTTCCTAGATTTCTGCCATGCCAACAACATTCCCTCCTCATCAATGTTTCCTGCTTCAGAAGCTGTCCTCTGTCAATTCACTGCATCTTTTCTAGGCAAATTTGCCAGAAAGACAGTTTCAGCAAAATGTGCGTGTCTCTGTGCCTGGTACATTTAGAATGATGTGCTGTACCTCAGGGATATATATTTGAACTACATTATCAAAGACATGGAGAACCAATGCCCACCATTGTATAAAAAGCTGCCTTGTTCTCCAGTGACCCTGAACATGCTGCAAATACTGGAAGTATCTCTGAACTTCTCATCTGTGTTCAACATTTGTATTTACTTCACTGCAGTCACTTATTTCTGGGCTCAAATTCATTTGGGGAAATTCTTGCTTGCTAATGAGAAGGGCTTCTTCCTGGAGCTCTACTCATCTTAGGTGGATCTGCAAAAGCCTTCCTCTAGTCTTGGCTCCCAAATTTTACACCTCCCAAATACCAAGATAGGCAGCCCCAAAGGGGAAGACATTATTGTTTCATGTCAAACTCTGGCAGATCTGATCAATGCTCTTTACCTTCATCACACTTCAAATTTTCAGGGATTGGGAAAACCACTTGCATTCTTCATCAATCAGGGTGGAGCCATGACACCTCTTATTCAGCAAAAGTTTCTTGCATGCCTCAATATAGTCTGGCATGAACATAATCTTTTGAGCATTCTGGGCACTGTCTTTCTATTGGTGGCATTACACATCTTCTGTTAGGTGGGGTACCTCTTGATGTGGTCCAAGTTCTTGGCCACTAGACCTCTGATTCCTTCTTGTACTGGAGATCCCTTGAGTTGATTGCACCACTCTATGTGGAACTGCTCACTCCTATCCTTAAGGACTCTGGACTTTGATGACTTGCTTCTGAGGGGCTATCAGCCTGCATCTTGATGTGCAAGCTTCTCTTTTTGAGTCTATACTTGCCAATTCTGCATCTCCCTATTGAGCTCATGTCTCGCAGCTCAATGCCCACCTCAACATGTGTGTATGTAATGGTAGTCTTTATATATTGCTCTGTTGGACCTAAAATGAAGGTGTGAAATATAAGTCCACAAAACAGAGGAACAGAATGAATGCAGCACACATTTAGAGCTGAATGCTGTAGCCACATGTCTTCAGGCATCTTGCTTTTAAACTATCACCTTCTCGCATTTTGTTCACATTACGCTCTCTCATTTTGATGCCCTTCCACCCTCTCCTAGCAACAAACAATCAAGTGAGCACTAATCCCTTCTCCTTAATCAGAATTCAAGTTAGATACATGCTAGATAGTTCATGTTAGATACTGAATAGAAAGTCTATTGCTACATATCCTCAGTGTGCACCATCGCTGGAGTCTATACTCACTGATTCCACATCCCTCTATTGAGCTTGCATTGTGCGGCTCAATGCCCACCTCAACATGTATGTATGTAATGGTAGTCTTTATACTTAGAAAAGTAGCTGATGCTTTGCATGGCATAATGAGGATGTAAATGTTGATAATCTTGATGATCAATCTGAAGCAATCTAAGATGATTACATCTTCTATGCATACATGTATAACTATTTGCACTAGGTCAAGGAAGGGAGGACATAGACCAAGGAGTAGATAGGTTAGTTTGGAAAGGATGTATTACTTGATATTATGGCATGAAAAAGTACCAAAGCAGAAGGTGAGGGGCTTCAATATTTCAAGGGACCGATTGAAAGGAAATGGCAATGCCAGTGCGAAGAAGTTCTAGCCTGATGTTGAGAAACAGAAAGTGAAGGCAATCAAAGATGCAAGGGGTTGTATCAGCAAAAAGATGCTTGCAAAACTTGGCCAAATAAGGCCTGGGATCCATTAATTGGTGGAATCATGATATTTAAACAATAGATAGAATTGTAAATACAAAATCAGACTTATTGGACATTATCATACAAATATCAGGCTGGATAATACCAAATTATTGAAAGATATTCTGAGTTTCACAAATTATATGGAATAACTCTAATATGAGGAATCTCAGGCAATCTCAAACAAGCATTCACTATGAAGAATGTTCACTTGACATAGTTTATATATCAAAGGTAGCAACCAAATCAACAACATAATGAAAGTAGTCATGCAATCAATGTCTGAAAAAAAAGGACATAAACCTGCAGTTCAATCAACAGTGAGTGTCTGCAATGTCATGTCAAACATATTACATCCAAAGGAAGGTTGTTTCAAAACCTGCATCATGTGTGTCAACCTCTACCCAGCATTAATCATGTGGGAGCGCAGTCATGTAAGGTGTAGAGCCTAATTTTGTCAGGAAAAACTCACCTTCAAGCATTGTACAATTGCTATACAGAGTCCATAGAATTAAGATAGTTTTGAGTTTGAAGTTATAAAAGTTGAAGGTAAATGTCACAGTGAAAAAGAAATTCTCATTAAGGGATGTCACAGTGTGACTCACTGATATCATAATCAGAAACACATTGTGTTTGGTGCTCGGCCCTCTCTTCTCATCCACCAGCATGCTCACAACAGTCCTCCACATCTAAAAAATGCCCTCATTGTGCCCAATCTCCTCAAGAACACCTTGCACACCTTTGATAGGGAAATTGAAGCTCATCTTTCTAGAATAGACAAAGGCAAAGAACTGTGAGCTCATGAGCTGAAAGGTAAGTGTTAATTGATTATATGCACTTGATTTGAAACTCATTATATGCCCACATCTTGTCAACTTAGTAGCAACAGCGATCTGCAATGTTGAGAGGGTATGTCAACCACCACATCACCAGCTCATGCCCATGAAACTCGACTCCATGGGCTTCACATCTCTGCCATGAAGAACATGTATACCTGGTATGTACACCATCATAATTACCTCACAAGCTCAACAATGTTCAGCAGCCCACCACCATTCTCCTCAACACCAAAGATATACCTGATCGCTGTATCACTTCCCTCGTGTCCATGAACTCAACATTTGTGGACTTTTGCATTACCCACCCAACATGTTTATATGGTATGTATACTGTGTAAACTATCTCGCAACTATGTTCACACATTCCTGCAGCATCATCCTAATATGTCACATGTGCTGGCCTCTTGACAAAAATTTTGGCAAGGCATCACCCATGCCTCTGCCCTCCCCCCACCCACACCGATCTCACACCCTCAACACAACATGACATAACATGACACCCCTCCCAAACCCTCTCCCACATTCTCTCTCAATGTGGGGAGGGTTTCTCACCAGCCACATCATCACTATAAGCCCAGCTGTCTGATGTAGAGGCGGTCTCAATGGCAACAGTGATCATGATGGCATCTTGGCAACGGTCTTCCTCCTTTTCGCAAATGTGCCAAGCATTTAGTTGTGGAGTCAGATGGCAATGATTTGTAAGTGTACTGATACTCCTGCTGAGACTTGGACTTTGACTCTTGGACTGTTTAATTGTTCATATGTTGTTCCTGTATTTGTGATTATGTACTCTGTATGCTTGTTATCTATGTATACTAATAAGTGTTAATTTGTGATCCAAAAATGCCTCATAAGTCCAATATAAGCAAAGAATTATCATTAGAATGCCGTGGCAATAGGACTGCAGGATAGGGCCCTCGAGGTGAGTGAGGTGATACCCTCTCAGCTAACTGGTAAGCCCATCCCAGGAATTGAGGGAATTATAAGGCAATCCCCACATTGTGTCCCCTCTGCACCACTTGGGTCCCAGAATAACAAAGGATAATTTGGCATTACTTTCCTTTTCCCAGGCTAAGTTTAATCTAATTGCAAACC
>JAGGAW010017451.1:0-10321 GCA_017657375.1 Termitomyces sp. T27 | reverse complement strand
AACACAAGTTTTCGCTATTTTCAGTGCTAGTCTCGAATAAGCGCCCTCTCAAAACATGTTTTAGTCTGTTTTGGTCCGAGCGAAGAGGTGATGAACTATTTCAATCTTTTTGCAGTGGAGTACTGTGAGTGGCTGTGTCGTGTGCAGTGAGTGGCTGTGTCCAGTGCAGTGAGGTGCAGTTAGTCGTTCCATGTTATTGTGTATAGTAAGTACAGTGGACTACTACTCATTGTCTCAAATACAGTGGCTACATTTGAGAGATAGCAGGACCCCCTTGAATGTCCTTCACTGTGCACAATTATAGAGTTTCAATTAACAAAAGGTGACTCTTGGTCTACTTATTCTACGGTCAATACATTAGTTTCCATTAGTTTCGTTCTCAGTTAACCTTCCGTTTCTTCAGTGGTCTTGGGTATGGAGTGTTGGCTGGAACTTCAGTTGGCAATTCAATCGCAACAAATCTCAGCCCATGCTGTGTAAGTCTTCAATGAGTATGCTCTATATTTGAACATGATGATGACATACCTTACAGTGAGTATGCAACTGTGAGTGCCATGAGTGTAGTGCCATGAGTGTGCAGTGGGTGTGCAGTGGGTGTACCATAAGTGCCGTGAGTGTGCAATGTGTGCATCGTGAGTGCAGTGAGTGTGCAGTGGCATGCAGTTAGTGTGCAGTGATATGCAGTGAGTGTGCAGTGGCATGCAGTGAGTGTGCAGTGAATGTGCCATGAACCTGCAGTGAGTGCAGTGAATTCTACAGCGAATCTTCCTTGAGTTCCCTGTATCTGGCCATGATCCTGCTATTCCTGAACAGTATATTGTTTATAGAACTCTAGTACTCTAGTAAGAGCTGAACATGAGCTGAACGGTCAAGAGAATCTGCACAAACAACATTTTAAACTCAGACCAGATTTTGGTCAACATTTTCAACATTCTTTTTGGGTTTCAGTGCTTTGAATGAGAATTTTACTCAACAGAATATCATTGTAGGAAACCAAAGTCCCTGACCATACTGAGGCAGACCATAAACCAAAGTCCTTGATGTACTGAGGCATGCCAAAGTCCCCAACTGTACTGGGGCAGACTGAACCAAAGTCCTCAACTGTACTGAGGCACACCAAAGTCCCTGACTGCACTAGGGCATGAGCACAAACACCAAAAAAACCTGATACATTGATTGTTTCCTGTTATAGGAGAGTCTGACTACATGAAGCTTGACAATGAAAACTATGATGTCTGGGAGTTTGAGGTCTAGGCAGAGTTGAAGAAGAAGGAGGTACTGGAGTTGGTAGAGGGATCAGATGTTTGTCCACCAGGATCAGAGAACTCAAAGGTGGTGAAGAGTTGGAAGAAGAGGAATTAGGAAGGCCACCATGCTCATTATGCACACAAAGCCAAAACAGGATCAATTGACAATCAAATGCTTCAAGTGTCACAAGATGAAGCACTATCAAAGTGAATGCACCAAAAACACCCCTGAAGCACCACTGTCACTGCCCAACAAGCAAACTCAGCCATTGTTTCAGCCCAAAATATCAGGACCCTTGCATTCTAGGGGGAGCTCACAGTTGGGGGGAGCACATTGAAAAGTCCATTTCCTTTTATATTGTTTTCTTACTTTTCTATCCTATACAATGTGTCTGCTCAGCGAGAGTGTTGGAAAAGATCAGCCACATTGGTCTACTTGTTATAGTGATTATCAGCAATCATGCCACAAAACCTTATCACATCTTAGCTTTACAGTACATCACATCACAGGAACCTCAGATTAGTACTACACATATACTGTATGCTATGTTACACTATGGAATCTATACCTTTATTGCTGTTGTCCTTTGTGCTCCACACCCTGCCTGCTCTCAACCCTGTCTATTCCAACACATATCAGTGAAAGTAGACAGAGGAAGGAGGACAACTCACAACTCAAGCAAACATAACATGGACAGATTCAGCTCAATCAAGCACACAACTGACAGGGAAGTAATGAGGATAGTAGTATGGATACAAATAAGTGAAGTCAAGTATAGACAGCCAATCATGTCAAAGGCACATCAACAACATTCAAACACAAAGTAAAAGGCATTGATAGCACAATACAAAGCTTTCATGGCACTGAATATGATTACATATGCAGATAAATTTGAGTATATTTTAAAAGCCAATGAAGACCCACAGATGTAAGTGAAACCAAGGTAAATTCATTCAGATGGACAAGAGTGAAAACATGAATGTGCAAGAGCAAAGGCAGTCACAAGCCAAAAAAAAGTAAAGCAAAATATGAACACAATTAAAGAAACATATAGAAGTGGATTACATAAAACAATGGAAACCCATTGATGCAGATTGACAATAAGCATAAGCGCAGATAAGCATGAACAAATTGACAGAAGTGAGGACATGGGCTCTGCTACAATATAGCAGAACAGCAAAATTGTACTGTGTCAGCAATGTCAAGAGTATCATGAGCAGCCAGTGGTAACAAAGTAGAGAAGCATGCCCAAGACTCTCCTAGCCACACCTCTTGAAGGCCTCCAGACCTTCAAGGGCTACATATGCTCAACCTGCAGCCATGCATTCAGCAAGTTAAGGTCTCTCTGCTCTCATAGCAAGCATGTCCATCCCAATGATCTGAGGCCCAAGAAAGCATAAGCAGATGTTGTGGCTTTGCAGTGCTTCTTTTTCATGGCCACTCATCACATTTTTTTCAAGGTCAAGTGTGCTCCACTGAACCACATGTTCAGCCAAGGTCAACAGTGCTCTAAGCTGGCCTTTGGTCCTCTGCCTCCTCCACAGCAGAGTTCAGAAGATGCATCAATGAATGACCCCATCAATAATTTCTTCATGTCTACCCTCAAAAATCTGTGGTCAAAAAGTCATCTTTGTCTCAGGTTGAGGGAGCATCCTCTGTCCACCCTTTCCTCATGAGAGCCACATCATTGAGCTATTCAAAGACCACTCCCTAGACATGATCTTTGCTCTGTACAACCCTCCACCAAAGCACAGGTGGTTCAAAAGGTCAATGGCACTGTGTGGGCTCATGTTCAACATTGTCATAGAAGTAGTTTTGCAGCTCCACCCTTCCTTGTTGTGGCAGCTGGTATCAAACAATCTGTAAGCCTGACCCTCTTCATAGTAGCAATGGCTTATTCTGACCAACATCTGTGGCTTTGGTCAGTGCAAAACCCCCCTCAAAACCTTTTGCTCCACCAGTTACTGAGGGTAATTAGTATGCATACTATTGTATCCAAGTGACACTCCTCTGGGCTCTCATCAGTGCTTGCCACCTCCTAATAAGGATGGCAAACAGCATAGGAGAGCATTTATTTGTGATGACAAAGGCACTAGGATTTGTGATTGACTGGCTCCTAGCTGTGCTCAACTCTCCAGAGGAGGATAACAAGTTTGACCTGGCCCATGCTGTCTATTATGTGCTCTACTAAATCTACTTCCCTGATCCTTCTGCAACAGAAGATACATGGTTGAACAATGTATAAGCCAACCCCTTTATGGTCTTTTGCATATGCCTTTGGGTTAGGAAACACAGAATGTACAAGCCTATATCTGATATCTGCTAGGCATTTATCAGATACTCACTTGGCAGTTTCAGCTCCTACTAGGCCAGAGCTTACCTGCCCTTGCAAAAGTCCACCTCCTTAGGCCTTCACTTCCCTTGATGATGATGACATCAATGGCAGATCTGACATCTTTGCCTCCTCCATTGATGGCTCCAACAGTGACTCTGACAGTTCCCTTGATGACATTGACCAAGAAATAGGCATCTTCAAGCATAATGCTGCACTAAAAGAGGAGTACAAGAGGACCTAAGACAAGGAAGGCAGATGTCTGAGTATTGCTTCTAAAGCAGTTGGCATAGATGCAAGGGCACTACAGATTGGCAGCAGAAGTGACCACAATTCTTTGGCCAGGAAAATTCCTGGCTATATTGACCTCTGTGCTTGTTTGCCATCAAATGAGAGCTCTTATTATTTGTAGTCCATCTGCTCTTCACAGCAGTAGGAAGCTGATCTCATCATCCCCTTCATAGTGTGGTTGTGATTCCTCTCTTGAGGATCTTCCTAAGTGACCACTAGATCACTTCATTCTCCTTCCTTTGCATGTGGATATCTAGTCTGACATTTGCCATATTCAAGACTCCTTGATCAGCAGTCATTGATGTTATTTCTTGTGACACTGTAAAATGGCAGGACAAGCTTGAGCTGTCTTGGAGTGAACTTGTAAATGGGTTCCATGGTAGTGAAGCCAAGGCTCAGAGCATCTTGAACCAGAAGGTGCTTGCTGAAGCTTTGCCAGAACCTGATCTTAGTTTGTCTCTCCATCTGGGTGACCTGGGTGACAGCTTTGACTTCACCACCAGGAAATACAGTTCTTTTGTTCCTGACTTATCATCTGCAACAGATCTTAGCCAGGTATCCCTCAACATGGAGCCAAAGTGGCTTCTGGCCCACCTTCTCTCCTGGAAGAAGATGGAGTACTTGCTGGCTGCCCTAGATGTGGAGGGTGTACATGCCTGGCTCTTCAGTGTTCATCATCTCTGGAAGGAGCTCTTTCCACTTATACACATCTAACCAGAGCCTCCTGCTCAGGGCATGGAGACTTCTCACTTCCAGATCTCCAATCCAGAGTCATCCCAATGGCACCTCTCTGTTGATAAAAATGTCCTGTATAAGAGAGGTGCAGACCATCTAGAGGTCATTGTCATCAACACCAACAATCACAAGAGTGGTGTCATCACCAGCACTGAGAAGGTCAATGTCAAGGTTCTCCCTGATGCTCTCTCTTGCATTCTCCTCATCCTCCTATGTGTTGCCTGCCCTGTAGAATGAATGTTGATTCTTGGCCCAAAAAGCTGAGTACGCCAGAGTGTTCAAGATGTACAACAACCACCTTTATGCTTTTTATGGAAATCCATAGACACTGGATGCCTTGTCAGAAAGCCTGCAAACATGGTTTCAAAGGAGGTTTGATGCATGGGTCAGCTTCAGGATCTTCTGCCATATGTCCATTCTCTTCCAAAGACTGCACCATTGCTGTGAGGATAAGCACTAATATACATCTTCACACCTAGGAAGATCTATGGAGGAGTGGACAGGCAATTCTCAGTGTGTGGGTGAGATGTACTATGCCAGAACCCCAGAGGACAATGTCCTTGCCTACTCAGACTGGCTTGGGGTATTCATGGTTAGCCAGAGCCTGCATGAGCATCTTGTATGTACTAAGTACCAGAAATGAGATCAAGATGTAGTACATAATCTATGACAAGTAAAGTCTGCATAGTTACAGTCCCACCTCTTTAAACAGCAATACTCATTGAGTTTGACATCATCTTTATGCTGCTATCTTGCTATTCACATTGTGATACATGCTCCATATGTTAAATGTGCTCAGAGATATTAATGACTTAAGTAAGTCTTTGGGTTACCTACAAGACACAATCCTCTATGTTCCATGAGTGTTGTCCAGGTGTAGGTTTATGGCAGCATCAATGAACCTGTTCACAGCATGTCTATGGCAGTTGAGATTGGGGTGAATGGTCTGTCACCCAATGTAGTCAACCTGTTATGAGTAGTTTTGTCCAGGTTCTTTCAATGCATGAACATCTGAAGGAACTGAAAGGTGCCATTAGTTTATACCTATTATGCTTCTAAAAGATACAATACCTCCCTGTATATCTAAAAATGTATCATGACTTTTAATTGAGCACTCAGATCTTAGAGATGATCTTTTGTTTTTCTTTTGCTTATTTCCATTCCTTGGTCTGTTTAGCACACATTTCTCTCTTGTTGATAGAAGCTTGAACAAAGTACAGTGCCAATATCAGCTCAAAAACTGGTAAGTCTGGTCAGAAAAACTGCTCTCTTATAAACTTGAACTAGTAAAAACAGCTAGGATCTCCATTGTCAGACATCTTGCCAAGTGCCAGCATGAAGATGATTTCTACATTAGTAAGTGTGGCTAAAAGTCCATAGGTTCATTGTGGGTGAGTGATCCTGAACTTAAAAATATGAGCAAAACCCAAGCCCAAAAAGCAAACAAGGAAAGAATCAAATGAGCAGTGCAATGCATTGTTGGACATGGCTCTTCAAAGGCCCACCTCTGCACTAGGAAGTCTGCCTCCAAGCAACACAAAGATGGTGGTGGTAGAGACAACTTTGGAGCCTGATACTGCTTGGTCTGTTGACATTTTTGCTCTCAAGACAGCCACCCTGCTCAACTCTAACTTTGAACTCTATATGTAACATTGTTACAGTCTTGTGGCTCACAAGTTCACACTATGTAATGTCAGACCAGTAATTGGATTCTGTTTACATGGGTGTACAAGTGAAGCGAGATGCTTTATATTATGTAATATAACTACTTTTGGGGGCAGCACTAGAAGAATGCTGCCAAACACTGATAAATAGAGTGTATATGCTCTCCAAAGAGGGGCACATCATTACATATCTCCCTTTGAGACCATGAACAGTCTCATTGAACATAGGATGCATAAGTAAATGGGTTACTTATGCTCAATGACATACATTAAGTGATTTTTTGTGGGGGATGGGATATGGCATCCTGCCATCAATGTTGAGAGTGGAGATCAGTGGCTTCTAGTGCAAAGGTAGCAGGACAATAATGTCCTGTAAGTAATGGGTCATTACCTCAGTCATGCATTGCCCAGTGTGTGTGTTGGCCAATGGTGTCCTCTAACTACCCAGCCTGTTTGTCCATTCAATTAACAACTGGATCCTTAGCAGCTTGCACCTTGTCAGCCCAGAAAGGTGCAACTGCTGCAGTGTTGGCCAGTTTGGTTGGTGCACTCTCCTCAGCTGTGAGAGGTTCAGTGGCAATATTAGTGGCTGGGTACATAGCTGGTGGTGCTGTAAGAGCAGTTTGTACCACAATTGTAGCTTCTTTAGCTACTGCAGGCTGGGACTGAGGTGCCTCACTAGATGTTGGTCAAGATGTCACTGGGAGCAGTGCTACATCAGCTTCAAATGCAGGAGCAGCAGTTGGTTGGGTGGAGCTCTGGTCAGCAGGGTTAGTGTAGAGGACTCAGATGAGTCCTCCATCTGGGCTGCCATAGTAGGAGCTGATGGGAGGGCAGCAGCTAATGCTGCCTGGACAACCAATGCAGGTTGGTTGATTAAGTGAAGAAAGTGAGGGGATTCCCCATAGTGCACTCACTTTTGATTGAAAAGGGGGTTGAGCCCTCACCTTTCTAGAAGATGAATGAGAATGCTGATAGCATCCAACTTACTCCAGGTGCAGAAAGAGGCAAAGGAACTAAGGAACACAACATCCAAGGAGAGAAGAAAAAAAGAGAAAGGAAAGCCAACAAATAATATGTTAGTGAAGGGAGGCAAGCAGCAGAGTTTTCAGTTGCTAGGTGAGGGTGGACAAAAGTAGCAGAAGCTAACACCATAGGAGGAGGTGTCAAGAGATCAAAAAGCAGGTGAGTCGGTAGGTAACACCTTTTGATAAGGTGAGATCTGGATCAGGGAGAGGAAGGGGGTCAAGATGGATATGCACATGTCAGTAACACTACCAATGGTTGGTAACAGTAAGGAGTGTGGTAGAAAGTGGTAAACAAGAGGAGGTTAATGCAAGTCAAGCAAAAGCACTAGCATAAGTCTAGGGCTTAGCATGGCAGAAGAAAGCAAGTATTGATGGGAGTAGGTGCTACTGCCAAGAACAACTTGGGGAAAAGAGAAGCTAGTGACAGTGGTAACTGATATTAAGAAAATGGAGACTAACACTCCTGCTGAGTTGGATCAGGCAATAGAATGTTTTAGATTTCAGTACTAGTGGCAGTAGGTAGCTTTGTCCTGCAGATGTGGTGCTAGTGTCATGAATGGAAAACAAAAGAAATATATAGAAAAACATGGAAAATGTCAGATTAAAATGGAAAGTCAGTTGTTTTATTGATTTTTTGTAATGTTGCAGGCAAATAGAAAGTGACCAAAGATATTGGAATGCTTGGCATCTGTTGGAAAGGGGCCTACACCAAGGAGGGTTTGGTTGTAGTTTCATAAGCCAGCATGGTTCACTGGTCTAGATGTACCATCCCTTGGTTGTCTAATGTGGTCCATGGCCAAGTGGGTTCAATTCCCATGCTTGGCTTTATTGACCTTTCTCTCATGCATTTTTTGTTGTGCCAGTGTAAGTTTTAGGAGGTCATGTGAATGTCATGTGATCAGTCACATAACAGGTGCATCACATCTTCTGCTGTAGAACTAGGCTTTTTATTGGCAGGCTTTTTACTGATTCCATTGCCAGCAGTTTGTGAGGCTCATCAACACAAAAGTGTTCTTGGTCATTGAGGGTGGCTTCATATCACCTACAGTAGTCTTGCATGAAGCCTGGCTCTCTATAGCATTCCAAGCAACAGTGACAGTCATTGTCAATGTGAGTAAAGAAGTCAGTGTGCATGTTGCTCCCTGATCAGTGGTAGTCAATATAGTGTATACTGTAGGTATATGCATGCTCAATCTATATAGGAGAGATGCAATTTGCAAGGAGGTGCTGTAGGATCTCCATTTCACTGAGATTTGTGACATGAAAAGGCTGCACATGTAACCTTTGAAGGGTGAAGAAGAATGTTCCTATAAGCATAAAAGGCATCTTCAACAATTGAGTGCACACCTCAATAGCCTCATGGTAGAGATGAGGCCATGCCATGATCATTGCAAATATCTGCATGTACATAGTTTGACCAGATGTGTGCATTAGAGCCAATGCATGAATGAGGATATATCTGAAGACAGAGCTTTGGTCAACATGCATCAATACATCAATGGCCACCCCTTCTGTGGCTCAGGGTGGCCATGGTGCAGTATATACTGCACTCAGTGATCAATGTTAAAGTGGTCATTGGGAGGGACTTGCTGAAGTCCTGCCCTGCATATATTATTGTCAAGTCAACCCTTCAGAGCATTAACTTGTCTTTAGATGTGGACTAGTCTCCAACTCAGGTCACTTCAAGGAAGATGACAGTAAAGTGAGTCTAGATTCATGTCCAGGGCACACACCATAGTTCAGTCATGCCATGGTATGCTCGTAAAATGGGAGATCCATTGGATCTCCTTCAGAATGAAGAACACATGAATGTGTTTTTACATAGTGATGTATGGCTTGTTTTCATTGATAGGTTGCTCAGGGTTCATAGGCATCCTCCAGGGAGCCCACAATGAGTTGAGCTGGAAAATTCTCCCATCTCACTTGTAAGATTAAGCAGTGAGCATGGTGTTACCAATGTAGACACAGTTGGTTGTTGGGGACCAGCAGATGTCAGAGTGCAGCATGCCCCTATAATCATTTTGGTGCTCCTAACACTCATTGATCCACATGGTTTCCCAGCCATCTGGAAGGTGGCTGAAATCCATGTCATTTAAGTGTTTGAAGTCCACCTGGGACTTCTTGGCATTAATGGCACATAACCAATCTACATTTGCATTATGGTTGCACTTTTGAGGATGCATCATCATTGGATTCAATCTCCCAATATTGCTGCTTGGAGTCATCATCTGACTCCCAGGTATCATTGTTGTCCCCATCATCATTCCCATCATTTACAGTTGAAAGGGCAACCTCTGGGGGCTATGGCTCAGTCACACAGCTAGCAGAGGGAGACCCAAAGTATATTTAGTACTGTACAGTGTCTATAAGCATAGCTACTCACCTAGCAGAGGGAGATCCAAGGAGAACAAGTCTGGGGAACTCCCAATGCTAGGTGTGGATGCTTTTGGGGCCCCAGAAGCATGGGAAGAAACTGTATAGTACACATAAGCCACAGGAAAGACCAAAAGGAGAAAACTCCGGAAATAATAAGTCCAGTGATGGCAGTGATCCCTCTGTAATGGGAGTGATGAGGTTTGGAACTCTGCTCCCAGAAGAACCAGAGCAACCCAGAGGGTGAGAGTGGGACCAATAGGTAGGGCTAGATCAGGGAAACAAGATCAGGTGATAAAAGGAGGGAATAGAGACCATGTAAGGAGGAAAAATGGGGATCCCCTGACATCACTCCCTCTTTAGCACATGGCATCTCAATGTGTGGAGGTAGATGAAGTTCTGGATGGCAATGTCAGCCAGTGACACAGGGTAGATCCCTCAAATGGCCCTTGGTGCATCTAGATGATGTTGGTAGAATTCCCAGATCTGGCTAGGCACATGCATGTTCTTCTGTGGTTTCCAAGATACATCCTCCCAGCCATATCCTTTCCACTTCACCTTGAACTGGAGCTTCTGCCAGAACAGGTGGCTGTCCAATATCTCTTCCACCTCATACTCCTCTTGGTTGTTGACCAGGACTGGTGGTGGTG
>JAGGAW010017450.1:0-10343 GCA_017657375.1 Termitomyces sp. T27 | reverse complement strand
CCTACATGAACACAGCCTTTGTAAACTAATGAGACTTGAGTCAGAGAACAGAACTGAAATAGAACTGTAGTGAAGAGTGTCCTTCACAATCAGACAGAATAATTTTGAAAAGACTATGAAGGGTGGCAATTGAAGAGTGAGAATGCAAACAATTGAAAAAATTGAATTCAGCTCATTAGTGAGACTTTGACAACCCTGGGCTACTGATATACTAAATATCTCAATCTTTAAGTGACTTTTAATTTTTTGGGCTGTGAAAATGTGTAAAAAATTAACAAACATTGAATTCACTTGGACTGGAATATTTTCTTGATAATGTACATATAGCTTGAGATTGTAGTATTTTCAATAAATGTGGAGACAGGCATTGCCTGTTGATGAAACATGATATTTGTATGTATTTGTACACCAGCCAACACCTCTGAATCCATTGTGCCTCTATCAAAAGATACCATCTGTACATGCTACTGCAAAATTTGCTATGGAACTTCACAGGTATACATTGTTTTCATATGTAGAAGCTTCTACAGCCTTGGAAATGCACGTTTCATTTTACAGGAAGGCAATCAAGTCAACTTGACTTATTAGGTATCATCTTGACATTTCTGGGCTACAGAAAAAAATACAGAAAATAGTGAGTATGCCAGAAGACTACTCTAGCATTTACTGAATGCATTTAACTTCTGTCTGAGTCAGAATCCTCACTCAAATCACCCTCATCATCACCTGGGAGTGTGATATCCTGCACAAGTTCTGGGGGTGCATCAGCTACCATTGCAGCAAGTTTTAACCTGGTATTATATGTCAAAATTAAGAGGATAACATAATGTGCAATATAATACTCATTATTACAGTCAACAGCATCAAAAAGAGCATCCAGCTTCAAGGATTTCATCTTGCAATCCTTTTTCAGTGGTATCAATAGGTCTTTGAGAATCCAATGATAAATGTTAAGTTGTGCATCCAACTCAAGATTAGAGAGGCTTTGAATTTTGGCAGAATGAGTGATAAGGAGGAGTGAACTGAGCTTTCCCATCAGTTGATGCTTTTTCTCTACCCTGAGAGATGCAGTGCTTTCATGTTTCTTCTGCACCACAGATTCATTATATTCAATCAACTGCTGTCAAAAGTGATGAGTTTCACCACTCTTATCCTCTTTACAGGCAATGCATATGACATGGATATGATCTTGCTTGTCAAATGCCTGATCCATAAATGCTTGTGTGTTGTTTTGAACAAACTCAGTGGCAGCAGAAAAGTGTTGAGTAGTACCACTAGGTGTAGCACATGCATGAACTTGCATTGGTCCTAGAATGCTCTCATTGAAATCATTTGTGGTGGGAATGAATGCATGATCCTTTTCCTTGGCTGTCAGAGAGCTGATGATGCCATCAAGCACAAATTCAGAAGTGAATCATTCTCATGTTTCAAGGGATCCTGTTAGAAATACAACAAGAAGTGGCCTGATGTGAGGAAGTTAACTGATATACTCATGAACAGTTGAAATAGCTCTGGGATTATCAAATGGATTGCTGTTAAGTGTAGCTTTTTCCAGTGGAGAGGATGGGTCAAGCAATAAAGAAGGGTTTGCAATTAGGACTTTGATGTGATCCTTTACCTGAGTGTGGAATGGACCAAGATCAAGGAGATTTTGACAATCATGCCCAGGTACAGATCAAATAGTCCTCATGTATGGTTTTGAGATTGACTGAGAGGCAAGGAGCAAAACAGCAAGCTCCTCAAGTGTCACCAAGTTCTGAATAGATCTATAGAAGTTGAGTTCCATGTGGTTGAGCTGCCCATTCTCTTTTTTATACTGGATCAGTTCCATGAAAGAGACATAGAATGTTCTCCAGGAAAAAAGTTCTGTGGAGGCATCACTGTAAGACCCAAAGTGATTACTTGATGTATCAGGGAATGTTGCAGGTTCTTGAACACCAGCCTGATGCTTGACCTTTTCAAAGTACCACTGGTGGAGATTCTGATATCCCTTTTTATCATCTTCATGGTTGAAAAGTGCTCCAGAAAGACTGCATGCCTTGACTGCTCCATGATCACTAATGGTAACAGCTTGTTTTACAGCTCAAATATCAGGTTCCTCTCCTAGTTCAATGGTTGCTGAGTTGTCCTTGTTTGTGAGCAGGAGAGGAGGCATGGTGTCAAGGTCCATCTATGCTACTTGCATCATCATATAGCCACCACAGAATGCATTCATTTCTTTGTGAGCACAGCATCCCCCAGTGACAAAGAGCATGAGAGCATGGTGGTCATCATTAGAGAGAGCATCATAAGCCACTCTGCCAAGTTCCTGAGCAATAGTTTTGAGGGCTGCCCTGAGACGTGTTGGTCCATCAAGTGTACTGAAACCATGAATAACAGTTTATAAAAATTCACAATTGAATACTTACTTATTTCCATTAGCCTCCTCCAATGCAGCACCAAGTAGAATATCAATCTCAGCTGTAGAGAGATCATGCAAGGTGGCATAGCCCATATCAGAAATTCTAACCTCCTTCTTCCATTCACCAGCAAGGACTGCAGTTTTCTTCACAACCACAGCATGATCACCACCCCATCCATATAGCTTGCATGCACCATCATTAGCATGGAACAAGATGGCAGAATACTGTTCTAGTGGGCTATTTTTGAATGTTGAGGTGATCTTAGAAATTGTAGCCTTGAAGTTTGCAAGTTGGGTTTCCACAGATGTCTTAATGACTGGTGCAACCTCTACAAGATGTGTTTGATGTACTTCCTTGGATGGGCTGGTGCTGGTGGTGCTGGTGATATATAAAGGAGCTTTGAGTGTGATGTGGATGGCCTCATACTGCACATTTTGGTTACTTGTGCCATTGCTACTAACAGTATAGCCTACAGAAAATTTTAGCACCAAAATTAGATTCAGAATAAGGGAAATTGAGTTACCCTTTGCATTTGCAAGTTCATATCTCAATTGAATCCTTGCTGCTATCCCTCCCTCAATTTTACACCATTGAGCTGTTCTCTGACTCATCTGCCAAGTAACATGAAATCCAAGAGCATGCTCAATCTTGCAGATAACATAGCCAATTCTTTCCTCTAAACAGCCAGCACACCCAAGGATGCAAGCCAAAGACCAAGCCTGAGCAGTGTAGACACCCTTCCATGTAAGTTTCCAGGTTTTAAAATGCTTTGCATCATTCTGTGCTGACTTTGGTGATTTGGTAGCCCTGTGTGCTTACATAATACATTTTTGGCAGATCTGATGAAGTTCTGTAAGTTGAATCTGTTGGCCATCAATCTGTTTCTGCAGGTCAGCTAACTTCACCTTGGTGTTATGTTGTTGAGTCTGAAGATGAAGTCTAGTTTGGGAAAGAAGGTGCTCCAAAGAGTTAGAATGCTTGATGGCTTTGTTCTGTTCACATTTATAGTGCTTAGCCCATTTCCTATGGTTATAGGACTCTCAAATTTGGTTGTCAAGTGCCATCAGAGAATCAGCAAGTTTCACTTGAGTAACAGCCAGTTTACATTCCAGATTTTGATTCTTTTCATTTAATTGAGTTGCTACTTTCTCTTGCTTTGTCTTCTGCCTTTCTAACACATGAGATGCATGTGCTTTGAGGTTACAAAGTTCATCAGTAAGCTGGGTCCCTATAGCTTCAGACACTTCTAAGCACTCTTCTAGGATAGAAACCTGAGATTCTAGAGCATTGATATGAGCAGTATGCATCTTCTTTGAGTTTGACCATGCAATTGCAATAAGATATTGTTTTGGAATTAAATGTTGCTTGAGAGAAGCTTGGAGTCCCTTGATTTGCACTTTTTGAGCTGAAGATTGCGATTTTCATGGCCTAGTCTTTTCAGGTCACCCCATAAGCACAGAGAATCATAAACCCAGCACAGATTAGCAGGCTAACATGTCAGATAGTGGATGTGTGCAGTTCAAAAGACTCTATGATTGGCAAGAAGCTGCAGTAATGAGATCATATGATCATATTTCTTGTTGTTGGATGGATGTTCAAATACCAGGCCAGTGCAATCTTTTTTACCCCAACCAATATGTGGAATCTTTCTGGAATATGACTGATAGTGGATCTTACATTTCAAATTTATAATTCTCAAACAGCTGCTCATTGTAGAGGCATGGATCAAGTCATTTCTTGACATCATCAATTTTTTTTCATATGTCTAAGATGTACAAGTCAAAGTAGTGTATCTGATATGATTTATACAAAAAAATCAGAATTTTCAAATGTTGTGGCAAGCTGTACATGAACATCCATCGAACAAATCTCATGGATACAAGCTTTGAGTGGTGTACAAAGTAGTACAAATAGCACATTTTGTCAACAGGTGATGCCTGTCCCCAATAAATGTGAAACTCACTATGATCATGGCTGGGTCTGAATATGTCACCAGTGGAAATCACAGTCATGACCTCACTTTGTTTGGTCATGGCTGGATCTTAGCCTTACAAACTGAAACTGAGGCCATGACCAAATAAAGTGAGGTCATGGCTGGATCTTAGCCTTATAAACTGAAACCAAGGCTATGACTGAACAAAGTGAGGTCATAGCTGGATCTTAGCCTTACAAACTGAAACTGAGGCCATGACCAAATAAAGTGAGGTCATGGCTGGATCTTAGCCTTACAAACTGAAACCAAGGCCATAATCTGGCAAATCAACATTAGATGCATTAGAAGGGAAATGTTTATTTTGAGTGAACCAATTAGAACTTTTTAAAACCAACGATTCTTAAGCTAAGTTGAATTCAGCTTGTGCTGATTTAATATCAGTCTCAGTCAATTCCATATAAGGAGTTGAATTCAAAGCAACAAGTTGGGTAAGCAATTAAGATTCTTTGAGAGCCTGTTCCTTTTTTCTGAGTCTTTCAGCATCTCTTTCATCTTCACACTCATGAATAGCTTCCCAATTATTCATGATTCTCATGCTTTTAATAGAAAATTTGAAGTTTTTCCAGACAGACTCAATTATTTGACCATTATAAAATAAAGAGTTATTAAAGCTAAAAGGCTTGAAATGAGCTAATGTAAACAAATAATAATTAGGATGATTAGGACAAGGAATAGAAATGCCACAAACACAAGGAACAAGTAATTTACTACCATCTCCCCGATTAAAATTAGTATGCTCAACAAGTTGATAAGTATCACATAATGGGTGAGGGTGAGGAGGTACAAGTTTCCACCACTTGAATGTGCCTAAGTGGGACTTATCTTGATTGTGACTTGTATTTTTAGATATAGGCTCAATTCTGAAGTGAAGAACAAAGTCATAAAAGCAAATATTAGCAAGCTCATAATTTTAATATATATAATGATCAATTGTGTATTTTTCTGAAGCCTTACCTTAGAATCAACAGAAATTTTAAGAGGAACTGCATGTCACCCTGAGACAGGTGGGATTAGTGAGTGGTTAAATAAAACTATCAACCAGGCCCTCTATTTTCATGTGGACAGAAATCAGCTTGAGTGGTGTAGAGCACTACCTTGAGTGAGATTTGATATTATGAATACAGTGAACAAGTCTATGGGGTTCCAGTTGTATATAGGCTGCAGTCCCTGGATTATTCCTCCCCCGGTAGAATCATTGGCACTCATGGAACCTAAAGAAACATTGGCATGAGAGATCATTGATCATTTGCATATTGACACTGCTACAGCACAGGACAATCTTGTTCAAGCAAAAATCCAACAGGCCATGCAGGCAAACAAGTACTGTGATGATGATGTGCAGTTTGAAGTTGGCAACTGAGTCCTTATCAGCATGATGGACCAGCAGAAGATCTTTGAGTCCAAAGGGAAGAAACATGTGGCAAAGTTGTTGCCTTGTTATGACAGTCCATTCAGGATCACAGCTGTTCACCCAGCATTGTCAAATATCATGGTCTTCTGTCCACATGCAACTGAAGTGTATTGCTAGTATCATATGTCTAAGCTTCTGTACTACTCTGAGAATGATGCAGAACTGTTTCCCTCATACAAGATGGCAGAACCTGGTCCTGTATTTGCCCCCAACACCAGACTGGATGAATATTTTGTGGATAGGATTGTGGATGCAAGGTGCCATGGCAAGGGCTGGCAGTATCTTGTCTGCTATGTGGGCTATGGTCCTGAACATGACCAGTGGCTCTCAGGTAAGGAACTTTCTAACAACACAGCTCTTGATACCTGGTTTGCAAGAAATTGTAATGGGATATAATGTACTTTGCCTTTTGCCATGTTCCTGCTACTAGTAGCTTTTCCCACTGGGTTTTTGATGCACCCATGCAAGCAGTTTGTTTCTCTATCTATTTCTCCCTTCTCCCCTTTTTTTTCTGTACTGGTGAGAATTTTTTTGGTTGGGGAAGGGTGTAATCCTATGATCACTACTTACCATTTACAGATGTTACCTCTATTTAGATGGAACCTTTTTACATCCTTTTATATCTGCTGCATTTGCTACTGCTTGCTTTCCTGCTTCCTTTTTCCCCCATCTATTTTCTAGCTAGCTACATGTAGAAGTATCAAATCCACAGCGTGGTCCCATTCTGTTGCCTGTGTCCCACTTCTCTCTCTTGGCTGAACACCTTCCACTAAACTGGCTCAACATCATCAGCACTATCATCATCACCACAAAGTTCATCATCAAGTGCATCAGCTACTTTCAAAGACAGGAACTTAGTCTTAACACAATACATTAATAAATTTGAAAGCATAGGAACAGTTTGATGAGAAGAAAAACTATCACCATGACCTTGAATATATCAAGCAGCCTGCTGTGCATGTATTTGTTGTTGCTGAAACAAACATTTATGAAGTAAGGTCTTAGCACCTACTTGAGAGATATGTATTTAAGTCCATTTTTGTAATGTAATCTGTAATGTAATACATTGCAGCCTTAGCAGCTTTTCCAGAAAAAATGCATTTTAAATCATGATTATGTCAACAATATACTAAGATGATTGGATTGAAATAGTTTACAGTGGAATCTTTACATACAAGATATATAGAATTAGTATCAGGATCAAACTTGGATTTTGGAACAAGCTCATGAGGAAATTGAAATTGACATTTATTTTCATTACCATATTTATGACAAACAGCACAACAATCATGATGCTGAAGTGATTCACTATTTCAGAATCAAGAAGTACTTTCCATGCACAAACTTAATCTTTAGTGCAAGATGATGAAGAAGGAACTCAAGGAGGCTGCTCAATGCAAGATTCATAAGTAGAATCAATTGACAGTTCAATATCAGGAAGATGATGATGTATAATACTTTCAAAGAATGCTGACATAGTTAGGAGTATGAGGTAAAGCAGAAGCAGTTGAAACAATATTCATATCATTAGCACAAATGTTTCCATGCAAGACTTTAGGCTGCTTAGGATCAGAAGATCGGTGAATGCAGGTCACATAAGCATTAGTGCAATAGATAGCACATGCCATTTCTTCAACCCGGGTTATATCATTGAATTGATCAGGAAGCTTGCCTCTGTAAAGATTATTAGCCAAAGCAAATTTTGGAATTTTCCACTTTTCTAAATCAAGGCTGCAATCATTGCAAATTTGAATTGAAGAAGACTCATGAGAAATACCTTGTGAATTCAGCATCAATCCAGTACATACAGTGGGAAGCTCTGAGAAATCATCATCAAATCTTCTATCCATCACTTTTAGAATGTCCAAATTTAAGTCTTTTAATATCTTCAAAACATGATATAGGAAAAGAATTGATAGGAGAGTTACTTTGCTGGCATGCACAAACAGCACAAATTTTAGGTGGGATCCAAATTGTTGCTTTGCAATAATTTTCAGCACAATTCATAATAAGGTCTTCATTAGGTATACTAGGCCAATCATTAACACTTTTAGCATGCTGTTCAATACTCAATTTTGCCTTGATATCTCTTTTTGTGGACTGAGTCAACTTGGCACAAATGTTAGGGAGGGAGAGTACAAAACATGAGGCTAATACATTGCAACTGAAAACTAGAGGTTATAGCAGCAGCCATACTTGCATGAGCACTACTATATTGAGGCTGTTGCAAAGGATGTAAGCATGAAAGGATGGAACACAGTAATTTTTTAGGAGATTGTTTAGAACTTACAAGATTTGGAATTTTCTGAAGTGGTTGCAACAATTCATGCAAAACTGCTTAATGATCTTGTGCAAGTAATTGGTTTGGCATGGAATTCTCAGGTATGACAAGAGCTTGAGTAATATCCTCTCCAAAATTTTATAACATCAAGTGATAATAAAGAGTATGAAAAGAAGTGTTTGAAAGAGTCAAACAAGAAATAGTAAGCTGTTTAAGAAACAATGATAGCCATTGATGTCTGAGCTTCATGAAGTAGTCCAAGATAATTTCTATATATGCAGCCTTAGTTTGTTGCTTTGGCCAATAAAAGTGCCCATCAATAGCACTGAGTAATGATTTATGACTTAGTTCAAATAAAGAAGCAGCATAATGTTGGTGACTGTAATAGAACCAAACAGGATGATGCTGAACTGAAGTCCCAGAAACATGTTGATAAGAAAAACATGAGATGTAGTGACATGAATGAAAATGGCATGAGGAAATGTCAAGGCAATCCAAAGTTATTGAAGACTTCAGGGCTGTATTGCATACAACAAAGATACTATCAGAATGATAAACAAGAAACTTGTAAGTAGGCATAAAATTTTGAAACATATCAGCAAGCCATTCAGAAACAGAAGTAGAGGACAGAAAACAATGTGAAAATAGTTCAGAAAAATAGAGAGAGTCATAATACACAGGATGATCACTTGGAAAATGTTCTACTTCATCTGGAGGACAATCTATGTCATTTAGAGCCTGTTCAGCAAACTCACCGGGTGGGTTTTTCAGCCCAATATGTCTATAATAGGAGCATGATGCAAACTATGATGCCAAGATTTGAGTGAGTGACATGTGTCAGCAGCAACCCAGAGTTATGCACACATAGAAAATTGTTGTGGCCATCCTTTCTTGTGTCTCGCTTGGTTATGACAGCATCTACCCATGCTGTTCTCATCCAGACCTCTGCTCCTAAGCAACAACAAGCTTCTTGGAATGATCCAGATGAGGAAAAGCTTCTTACCTTCTTGTTGAGCATAAGTCTGAAGCAGGTGATGGTGGAAACTTCAAGGCTCCAATGTGTAAGGCAGCAGCGGTACTGGTGAACCAGTATATTCTCAAGGATAGACCAAAGACTACTGATCATGAGTTTAGTCATGTAGAGTGATGTCCACTAAGTAAATCATCATATCAATGGGTCTTTGCAGCAGCAGCATTTTTGATGGACTTTTGTGAGTGTCAATGTGAGGTCACATCCTTAGTCACATTGGGTCACAAATGGCATTTTCTGAGACATCACAAAACTACCTATTATAGACACACTGGGCTGAGAAAACTCACCCAGTGGATTTGCTGAACAGGCCCTTAACACATGCAGAATAGTGCACAGAGACTTGAGAAAAGGAAACATAACTGTATTAAAACAGTAAACAATGGGACAGATGCAAAGAAGGTAAAACTGTTGTCAAATGGTTGATATGAATGTTGTTGAGAGGGTAAATATGAGTGTTGCTGAGATGGTAAATAAAACTGACATTGAGATAGTAAATAAAACTGCCATTGAGACAGTAAATATGAATGGGTAAGATGAGTGAAACAGAAAAGATTAGCACAGCAGATACGGTAAAGATCAACAGTGGCTGAAGTCAAAACAAAGGAAGCAAAGATTGCTGATATGACAAACAAGACTGCTTCAGAGGCAAAATGTTGAATTTTGATAATGGTGAAGGTGGACAATGCTGAGACCGTAAAAGTATGCAGGCTCAGTAGATACTGTGAGTGGGTAGACACAGATTGCAGCAACTGAATACAGGTTTTTGGTGATAGTAGTAGTGGGTGTTGCAAAAGCACTGTAGAGACAGAAACAGGCCCTTACAGTAGAGCAAAAGCAACTGAGACACCTTAGATAAGCAAGCACTGTGGCATGTGAACAGGTGTTGTGCAGACAACAGAGCAAATGCAACAAAGGATGAAGGTTGGAGGTATGCCAAAGCAACAGAATATCCAAGAGGCTTCAAGAAGGCCAAACTCAAAGTTGTGTTTCGATGAGGGATGATGCAATTGATTCCATATCTGTGTTTCAATAGAGCATAGTACTGTACAATACAAAGGGTTCTAGAAGGTTCCAGAAGGATTACTTAAGTGCTATATGGATTTGTAGTAACTTTTGCAGGACAACAAGCATTTGGCTGGACATAACCCTTCTCTCATTACTTACATAAGAGAGTTGGGGAATAAGTCCAGGTCCCACAACTGTCTTATCTTTTGCTGGAACTA
>JAGGAW010017449.1:0-10401 GCA_017657375.1 Termitomyces sp. T27 | reverse complement strand
ATGTCCGTTTTACCTTGGCGTTATGCGTTGCTGGTTGAGGCTGGCTTGCTGCTGGTTCGGGAGACATGAAAGACGATGAAGACGTCGACGGGAGACACGCGTAATTCTGGTACAACTATTACGTGCGTCCCCTCCTGGACCGCCTGGAGAAATAGATTCGTATGCCTTCACTCTAAACACAATATACTTGTCTTATAATTACTGGAAGTGCTTGTATGCTCGTTATTCTTCGCTGTTCCCGCCGGCTGCAGGCCGAGGCGCGTTGTCATCTCCAGACCGCAACCTCAGAGTTGAAAAGGCGTACTATGATAAACTTATTCAAACTCGAGGCCACGAAGACTACAAGTTGCAAATGAGCTGTCACCCTGATAATGACGAAGATACTCAGAGCAAGGCACTTATTGACAGTCTGAGGCATAAGTCTGGAGGGACAGTGTCTTACGGATGCTCCCTGTCACAGGTCCGCACCATTGCACTCTCCAGGCCATGATCAGTGTCCCGTGATCGCACTAGAATTGGCGTTTCCATCGCATCGCACTCAATTAGTCTCCAAGATAGATACATTACTTTTTGTGACTGTCGATTGTAAGGTGGTGGTGTTCTTGCATCGTAATTCACGATGTTCAACGAACCTAGCCGACTTTATACGAAAATTACAAGCTGACGTGATGCCATATACTAGAAAATTTGACACTACCAGTAGCAGGAGTCGTCACCAAATGGTTGAGGCCAGGTTCCCATGTCACCAGTCCATTATACTTCCGAATAAACTTGTATTCAAAGTTGGTACTGGCAGGGACATTAAGAGTGACTAGTAACAAGATGAAAGCTCAGCCCCACTTGACAGAGTGTGAAAGTAACTTACTGCTCCATGTCGGATATGCGCCTGGAGACAAAAGGAGAGCATTGTCGGGAGACCAGTTTATCAACTGGTCAATAGAGCCTGTCAAGTATATATTTTCTGCGGACCAACATTAGCATCCACATTGCGACGAGAAAAATGAAACTTACCACCGAAGACTGTCTCCGCAACAACATCGAACGTCACCGAAACGATAGGGCCTGGGTTAGAAACACACACGTTTGGAACCTTCAACCCTTTCGCACCCCAGCTCGGTAAGACCCTGCCTCCCCGCGCCGCGAATGCCGTCAACGCCGATGCATAGCTCCACGTAAGGTGCTTCGCGCTTAGGGGAACCCCAGTGTCTCTGTTATACTGCTCCGCCAGGCTACCGTCTGCTGGCGTGTACTTGGCGTTCACAGCAAGGAAGTCGTCAGCGTATTGCTTGATAGTGTCCATCAGCGTCGTGTAAGTTCTTGAGCTGGACTCATAAGTGCCTGGTTTGACGGAAGGTAGGAATTGTTGGAAGAATACGAGAGAGATGTTGGTGACAGTCACAGACTTTTGGGCCTTCCAGACGATGAGAGCATCATAGAGCTGTTCCGCGACGGCTGCAGTTGTAAGATACCATGGCTAATGGGTGCCCGACGCATCAGTGACACCATGCGTTAACAGCCAGACAAGAAGCTTACATTGCCACCGTAGTAAACATCTTCAGGGTATCGACCAGTTGCGACAGCATTGTGCGCAGCCGTTCCATGGTTGATGGTATAGATGGCGCGGAAGGAGTCGACATAGACTTTCAAAGACGCGAGGGCCTTGTCAGAGCACGGCTGGAAAGTTGCAGCGTCACAACCAGCAGCAGCGTCAAAGGTATGTATTGAAGCGAGGATCGAGTTGGCATCGATACCAGACCGACCTCCTTTGGTGTTCGATGTTATATGCAAGCCACTAGGGTTCCAGTACGTCTTGAAAGCCCGATTAAGAATGGAAAAACACGAAAGGGGTTACGCTTACTTGCAAGAAGCAGAGGATGTTGTCAGCTTGGGTAGCCCATTCACCGACGGCACTGGTTTGGCCAATATTTTTGGCTAATGTGATGCCTTGTCGGAGAGCTCTGTGCTGAACAGTGGAAGTAAAGAATGAGGCCGACGACACTTCTTCCCAGAGGTCAAATCTAATCTACCAGGATAAATGACGTCGATAAGCTCGAGGAACCTAAACACAAACCCAGAAGAGTTCCATCGGTTGGAAACATAGTCAAGGTCAAGTTTGACAACCGGCCATATCTTTTGCACGACGTAGGTTGTGTTTGACTGCTCGAGTAGCCAGTTCGCGTAGGTCATAAGGGTGATTGAGCGCAAAGCGGGGCCATCTGGGTTTAGAGCTGTTAGTCTGGAGACAGAGATCATACATAAGAAATCTTACCCTTCTGAGGCCGTCCCCACCCATCTGTGAAAGCCTCGAGATTGATATGAAACTTCGGTTCACCAAGGCCGCCAGTGGTAAGATTACCACTAGGATTCGGAACTTGCTGGAGGATGGGTTGAGACCAGACAAAATCGTCAATATGCCCTCGTAGAGTGTGATCCTCGCCCAGAGTGTATCTATGATTCCATGAGGTTGTTGAAAGGCTACGCCAAAAGTGTGATACGCACTGGTCAATGAGGCATTTGAAAACTAAAGAAGAATCGCGGATCCAAGTATAGAGATAGTCAGGGTCTTTGGTGCTGGGACTTGCAATGACAACCCCAGCCTTGGGAGAACATGAACATCAGTCACCGCACTGTCCTACAGCAATATGAACTTACTTTGGCACCAGACGACTGAGAGCCCACAGTACCAATATTGGCAAGGACTCCTGCCTTTGCAACTGGTCCTTCCTTCGCAATATACTGGTCTACCACATTCTCCTGGTACCCAAATACACTCGCATAAAGCACAAAAACAGGAAAAAGAGCGAGACGCATTTTACTCGTGAGGTAGTTATCCTGAGGACCAGCAACTACTCGAGATGCGAAGCCTTTATAGTCTTCGAATTTTGGTAATAGCTGGGCGTAATATGCATAGAGCACACATCCGAAGCCGATCAGATAAGCAATGCAGGCGCGTGGTGCCCGTCCTTGTTCCAGATGGTATCGCATGCTTTAGTGCTGTTTAGAAGGTGGATAACGCGGGGAGGCATTTGTGCAGAAGTCCTGGCAGTCAATCGGACGGTGAACCTGAGTTTGTGTGCAAACAAATGCACCTCGCGCAAACACAGAGGCTTAGCACGTGATGAGTACCTAGTAATCTATAGGTGGACCTAGCCCAGGACCTGGACCTAGTACTGTCAATGTCGTTGGATGTCCGATGAACGTTTAAGCTTTCGAGCTCAAGCTGAACATTTTCAATGCTTGTGCTGCGCTTGACTTGAGCATTGACTTGACGCATAACATCTCATCGGAAAAAGACTTCAAGACGATTGCGTCTCTGGACAACGGACATGCTAATGGTGGTTGCACTGTGACTTTACTCTCTATATGTACTCTTTACTTACCTACAAGATTACTAGAAAGTTCCGTGCACTCAAGGTCGTTGAATCATTGGCGAAAGGCTTGATGGCAGTGAACCATAACTAAACAAGATTATATATACCTATCTCGCGCTACTTTCTATGCACGAATGGTGTTGTCGCGCCATGTGGAATCGTCGATCGATGCCTGAATTTTGCTCGTATCTACAGATGAGTCAACTGGTCTGCCTTGTCTGTCCACTAATCTGCCTGACCGGACAGATAAGTATCAAATCAACATCAACCCCTATCTAACAGAATGAGACCAACCTTCGGCCACGAAATCTTCCAAATCGTGGATAACCTTCATCGAACCGTTTTTGGAGGCAATTGCGACACAACCAATCCTCGGGACTCCAATTATGTGGAGGATGGAGGCGATTATAACATTTGACAATGTCTGCCATCATTTTCCGGCAGGATGTGTCATGGTGATGTAAAACGATATCCGAAGGAAAAAGAACAGACCATAAGGGTCCACTGGATCTGCAACTTCCAGCCAATCTGCTATATCTTCGAAAAAGAGCCTAATTCTATTTATTTCTCTTAGTCCCTCAAGAATCTGAGAATTGGTTCAGGAATGCCTTCCGCTCAGACACCAACCCGTCGACGACGTCCTCTTCCTCGCTGCCAGAAAAATCATCATCGATGTTCTCAGGATCGAAAATTCATGAGTAGAGCATAAGTCTATAAACGGCACGCTGGAAGCGCATAGATTCGGAAGCGTCGAGCTGGCTAAGCTGTGACCTTCTGTCCTTGTATCTGTGAAGCATCAAGTACGTCGTGACACAATGGCAAGAAGACGAGAAGATGATCCTACCTGGAGCTATAGAGATCTTCCAGTCTTTCTACCACAAGGGCATTATTGATCAATGCTTCAAATTCTTCATCGGTGATAGGAGCAAGATGAATTGAGTTGCCGTCCTCATTAGAACGGGCAGCGCGCAATGCATCACATAAAACCGGCACGACCGAGTTTAGGACGACTGCTCGAGTGATCGACTTTGGTCGACACTTGTACACATCGTAGAACCTTCTGCACGTCAAGATAGTGGCCCCTAATGTTTGCAGACCGGAAAGAGAGATCAAGATTTGGTCAATTATGTCGTATTTCATGAGAATGGAAGCACAGGGTGTGTCCATTTTCCTTGATGAAGGGCTAAGAAAGCAGTAAGACGGTGTTTGATGGAAGAGTGGTGGTACGCCACAAGACTGCCGTTTCATTTTTGGAACATACGATCGGACGTGTGTAAATCTTTTCCCACAACTTTTGTCATAGGTACTAAATATAGACTATGGACGCAGCTTAAGTATGGCAAGAGCACCAAGTAGACAAATCTTGGTGTGATCTGTTATAAGAGGCGTGCAATGCGGAGGGAATTAGAATAGACTGTTAGGATGACACAGTTTAAGTATGGCAAGAGCACCACACAAACTATCGAAATTGAAATTTGATCTAAAATATCTATCGTAGTAAAAAATAAGTGTTTAAGAATCTACATGTATAGGAATCTCATTGAGGCATTTCATAGTCATCTATTCGGAACTTCGTGCAGCATCATACAAGGTGTTTGGGTCAATAGGTACCGACCCGAAGTCAACGTTTACGATTGAAGCATATTCCGGGATGAATCGTGGCTACCATTTTGCCCTTCGGAGATTGGCAATGAACGATTTCAGAAGTGACAAGAGTAAAAACACAGAAGAAATGCTTTATACCATTAATACCCCCTCATTTAATCATCACGCTGGGCCCGCCACGAACGAACGGTGTAGTCACGCCACAAGGAATTTGAATCGAACTTGATTCAGCCAGTGGGATCTCGACTCGTCTGCCTACCGTATCCACAAACCTGCTTAAGAGCGCAGAGTGAACAGCGACCGACCTAGGTTTCGGAGCCACTGTATGGTAGAACTTACTTTCAGCTACAAGGTCTTCAAGCAATCTTCGAGGCATTGCGGGTAGCATGTATCAAACCGTGACTGAATGCAATTTATGCAGAGCCAATCACTGGGATCCCATTGAAACCGCACGGGACAACGACGATTGTAGCATTTAACGATATCTGCCATAGTTTCCGGCAGGATGTATCATGGTGAAGACGATGTTCAAAAACGTAATAGCACCAGGGTCCGCGTGTTGGCACGATGTTCCGCTCATTCTGGCAGAGTGCTTTAGACCGCTTCAAGACCCCAGAGATGGTACTCACTGGTCTCATTCCAGAGATCAAAACCGTGGCGTCGATTACAGCAAAAGCCTAGAAAAGACATGAGTATCAACTCAACACAAGGCAGAATCGAGATTGTATACATCAGTCTGTATTATGTCTAGTGGAGACCCTTAGAGGATACGAGCGGGACTCGTCAATCGGTATTGAACGCTCCTCACTTAACAAGTTTTACGGGCCCATAAAGCTAGCTAGTAGAGGACTTATATCCTGATAGCTGCCACCGTCCCAGTTATCAGGATCTCTGCCAGGACAACCGCTCGAGAAATTTAAGAGATCTGCGGCTTTTGGCTCTGCTTGCACAGCCGTGCACTGTCTGGAGGAAAAAATTGTCTGCTTTTGAGAAGTCACAAGTCAAGTCCCACAATGAAGGGACGAACCACCGGGGTTTGGCGGATCTGCGATTTTCAGCCACTCTGTTATGTCTAACCGAAAGTAATGCACGCTCCCCATCTCTCTTAGTTCATCGTTCGGGTACTGATCCAAGTATATTGTCCGCTCTGTAAATAGCTTGACAATTGCGTGACGTTCATCTTCTGAGGGAAGATAAGGGATATCAAACTCTCGTGAGTAAGATATGAGTTTGTACGTTGCACGCCGGAAATGCAAAGACTCTTCGAGAGTAAGCCGACTGAGCTGAAATGTTCTGTCTTTGTGTCTAGGCCACCATGGTGAATGGTGAGTATTTGTTGAATCTAATCGAGGAGTATCAAGCGAATCTTAAAGAGCTATAAAGATCCTCTAACCTCTCGATTTATTTCTCGGTCATGAGCGCCGCATTGGGGACAGAATCGTTCTTGAGCAGATGCGCAATGCGTCAAGTTCAGGACAACTACGCGTATGATTGACTTTTTCCGACGCTCATATGTATACGTTATGGATACTTCTACAAGTCGAGATAGCAGCCCCTGAAATCTGAACGCCAGAAAGCAAGGGCAAAATCTGATCAATTATATCATCGTGCAGAGCAAAAGCGGAAAGTAGCCATTCGGTTCCTAACGAACGGCCCGTAAGGGGTAGTGAGAAGCCCAGAAGCAGGAAGCAGGAAGTTGGAGCACCTGGAGGCTGGTAGACTGATAACCAGCCCCTCCACTCTACTCGAGCTCGTCTCCGTTGAAGGAACGGTCACCGGTCTGGGAGGCTGGAACAAATAATTCGAGTGATCAAATTCACATATGGTAATTCTTTCCCATCGATTGCATTAATATTTCGAAATTGATAGTTCAACTAGCCTGCCTACAAGTACTTACAAGGAGACATCGTTATCTACTCCAATTCGAACACGCTTAACCTTCTCAAGTTCTGACCTCAAATCGCACTTGGGTGAAGACTCTCGTTCGTTCCGATAGAAAAACGACTCAGAGGAATGACACATTCAACATTCATTCGGAAAGTTCTCAAAAGGAGATAGCCTTGACGACTGGTGAGTTAGAGGGATAGTGTTGCTAAGGAGCCTACAACTCTCGCATCTCGAGGATTAAAACCGCCGGTCAGAAGGCGAGAAAGAGCCGGGTTAGTCAATGTAACAGCAACGGCAGACCGTCTGAATCCTGTGCCATTTTATTGAGTATAAAGGGGTCTTCCGGAAGGTATCTCGATTCCAAGGGTGTCATTGGATCCAACTTCGCACCTACGCGGATTCTATAGAGGTCTGATCAAGGGAGAGAGCGATTCTCTGAGGTTTCTGTCCCATTCTGACCCCTAAAGAATTGCAGACGGACGGCTCTTAGCGATGCAATGCTCAGATGTACTGTTGTTACATCAAAGTCTGCTGCTGTTTGAGACTTCTTCGATAAGAGAACCAACGTGATGTAATGAATGGTAAGAGTACAGAGTTCAAGAATGCTGTTAACAGTGGCGGCTTCTCTGTCTAAGCATCAGGCGTACCCTTTAACCCTGAGCATTCCTTCCTATTCCTTCGTCCCAGAAGATGCTTAATGCTTTGGATTCTTGGATAGTGAAGGAAGACAGCCTCAACTGGATTGCTCATGGTTCTTTGAAATGGCCTGAAATGGCCGACATGGAGCGCCATGATTAAGCCATTCCCGCATATGTACTGTTTGAGATGATTCCCTAGAAAGATGACAGCCCAGGTAGTCTCAATGGTACAGGTCGCAAAAGGCCGGTGTGTATCGAGGCAGATGTCGATTCATTCCATGACCAGAAGGTCGTCGGAGAATGGTGGCGGAAGTGACTGCACTGCCACCGCTTGAGATATTGATGCGACACGTGCCGGCAAATTGATTGACCTCAGCCCAGCCCCGCATCGACATTACTCATTTCCAGGACATACTTATTTCTTCTTCGTCTCGCAGAATCACAGACTCCGATCGAGCAACCACCGTCGTACCCTCATCATGCCACGAGCTTGGCTCTGGGCTCCTCTCACTCTGTTTCTTGCCTACCGGACCTACTCTCATCCTGTGGAATTCGTCTCAAGCAGCGACATTTCTTTCAGAACAAAATCTGAGAGGAGTTGGCTCTGGGGCTGGGCTTGGGGTGCCGAAAGTACTGTCTCTGTGGTAGATCACGATCCTGTTGTGTCTTTTCTATCTAGACCAGGTAAAGTGCCTTACTTAAAAGCGTTCGGACTGCCCGTAATTGATAATCCTCAAGCTGCTTTTGGTGCTGAAATACACGACGTGATATTAGGATACGTTATTCCTGTGTCATCCTTTACGACTCAGTGTGCTTCAACCGACAATCTCGTGTTTCCACAGCCGAACACGGGCTGCCCAAATCTCTGTCTCAGCGGCCCAAACCAGCCAACGGAGCCATGGATTGCACTGGTACAACGAGGGGATTGCGAGTTTGTGAAGAAGGTTCGAGAGGCTCAGCGGCTAGGCGCAAAGGCCGTCGTCGTCGGAGGCGACAATCCTACAATCTCAGGCAATCCTGACGCTCTTGTTAACATGTACAGTCCAGGTGCGGTCAGAGCTTCTTGATACTGACGAGGAGCTCCCACGTTAACCTTCCTCTTTTCCAGAAGATTCTTCCGACGTGAAGATCGCGGCAACCTACATCAAGTATTCGGATTACATGCATCTGTCGTCCCTTATCGACTCCTCAAATACGTCACACTCAGGGTTGCGCACCCTTTCTCTGTTGATAACGGCTGAGTACTCTGCTTGGGAGTGGTATTCGTAAGTTCTTGTGCTTCGAAGAGTCTTCCATTTTAAGGATTGAAAATGACCAGGCCTATTATCACTTTTGTTGTTATTCTGCTTCTTCCCTCGGCCTTGACCTTCATAACTCTGTTGGTTCACCGGATACGAGCCGCTCGTGCCGCACAACGCGATCGAGCTCCGGAGGACATTGTACGAAACCTTCCTTGGCATATCTGGACTGGCAGCGGTTGGGAAAAGCTCCGAGGGGAACAATCTGTTACCCTTTCCTCGAAACAGCCGGCGAATCCCGAACATGGAGGCAGTGATCTGTCTTCAAAAGATATTGCCCCGCCAACGTCCGTGAAAGTCACAGAGTCATCAGAGACCAATGGTAACACTAATAATCCGTCGACCTCCTGTCTGCCGAAGTCATCCAGGGATCGGCCTTGGTTCGAGACTCAGGTTGAATGTGCTATTTGTTTATGCGAGTTCGAAAAGGGTGACAAGATACGGGTGCTACCGTGTCATCATATCTTCCATCTTGATGAAATCGACCAATGGCTGATACAGCGTAAGAAACTGGTGAGTAATGAGTGCAGATTGATTTGAACGACAAACTTACGCATCTAGTAAAGTGCCCTGTCTGTAAGTCGGATGTCACACAGCCTTCCTCGTCCCCTGCCGCGCCAGCAATAGCTCGGATACCTGATACCCAGCATGCTAGAGCATCTCCAACTGAACACACGCCCCTCCTTAATCATGATTCTGGCAACCTTTGACGGTTTTCCGATGTATATTATAATTCTTTTCGCTTTTATGACTCAAGCACTCAAGTACTCACGTCTGACTCTTACGATAACCAATGTAATTTTACTGCCAATTTGCTTGCACTGACTCTCCCTAAGTACTCTTCAAGCTGTTCCGATCTGTGACGATACCTCTGGATCCGGACTGCTTGAGATGTTCTAATATGCCTTTATTGTATTTATCCAGAATATATTGGGAGTCCAGGGCTTGTCTGTAATTGACTTAGCTTTCCAGGACAGCGATGTCAGTTGGGCTGAGACCCTAGAAGTGAGTACTTGCTATGTATGTAAGTAGCACTTGTTGATGGTCTGACTGTCATATGAGCCTGCCCTGATCTCATTTCGCTGGTCCCTTGTACCTTCCCGTTATGGCAACCAAAAAATTATTGACGTACTTAGAAACTGACGCTCATGTGATTTGGTTCTTCTTGTCATCAGATGCGTATTGGTGTGCCTCTTTGTGCCTCGCGCACAATGCGTGTCGCTTTGAAGCTAGGCGCCGCCACCGTCGAGGGATCGAGGCGGCCTACAAATAGCACGCTCACTAGAAGGAAAATCTGGTGGGTTTACATCAGATCTCCTTAATGAGTCACTGAAAAATAACAATAAGGGCTAATCTTAGGTCCAAATGTAATCAGGGACATACATCCATATGGGATTAGCGCTCATGTTTTCGTTGTGGGAGAAGACCTGAGAAGACTCGACATTAGACCCAGCAATTCTATGACAATAAGCAGCAGCTTCGCCAGATCGCATGTGGGTTGTTGGCTGTTGTGGGGGATATTTTTAGTGAACGCTATTGACCCAGCAGGTTCTTCGCAACCATGTGACCTTCGGAGATTTCCGACGCAAGACTTAGTGAGAT
>JAGGAW010017446.1:0-10480 GCA_017657375.1 Termitomyces sp. T27 | reverse complement strand
CCGCATACCATCCTCGAACAAACCCATCTCCGCCCTTCTCGTTCGTCCGACCTCTTCCTCGCGATCGCACGCGAAAGCTCCCACAATCCCCGAAGCCGAGCTCGACTTTAACGTGAAACTCGTGATCCTCTACCTCCAAGGCAATGCCGGAAATCCTCTACACCGTCTTCCGGTCTTCCAAAGCCTCCTCACCGCCTCTCCTACAAACCTTACGATTCTCGCTCCTGCACCACGCTCTTATTGGACCTCCCCCGGTCGTCCAACCCAATGCGGTATCCTCAGCGACTACACCTCTTCCCTCAAGCATGCACTCCACCGCTTTCCCAAAGCTCGTGTCGTTCTTTACGGACATTCCCTCGGTGGAGCGGTCGCTCTGTGTCTTCTCGCGCAGCCGACTCTCTCAGAAGTTCTGGGAAAGAATGCAGAGCGGATCAGGGGAGTGATATTGGAGAACCCATTCGCCTCCATACCGGGTATGGTAGAGGCATTATATCCACAGAAGTGGTTGCCATATCGTTATCTTACGTCGTTTGTGTGGGATCGATGGGATGCGTTGAGTGCTGTCCGGGATATCGGAAGAGTTGGAGGAGAAAAGACACTTTTGGAGAGACTTCGTGGGCGGATGCTTGTGCTGACGAGTGAGAATGACGAGGTTGTTCCGAAAGAGATGGGTGCCGCAATCGTACAGGCCGCTTTGGCGCAGTGCATCGCTGGGAAGCAGGAACAGGATCTGGCTAATGATGAGAGCGCAAGAGAGAAGAACGAGTCGACTTGCACGAAGCTCGTCGTTATCAGAGGCGCACTACACGAGGATGCTTGGAAGCGGAAGGGATGGGCGGAGGCGGTAGGTGCATACTTGCGGGGTGTTGTTAACGAAATCGAGTCTTCGAGCGCGGGTGTTTGAGCGGGGTGTTCCCGGCTGAGTCGTTGATGTGTCATTAGAAGAACACTTCTGCCCTCCCTCCATCCTTCTCATAAGGGATAGTCACGTTGACGGGAGTGCGTACGGTGTCTGTGCAGGCGGCTGCCAGACGGGTTACTGATATCTTCAGAGTTATTGGGAAGGAACCATGAAACTCGCCATTCGAGTGGGCAGCATGAGGACGTGTGGAAAAGGAGACGATGCATTTGTTAGTCGATGGGTTCGAACCTCAGGTACATGCTCACACGATAATTGTTTCTTCTCGAATATTCCTCTATGTGTTTGCACCATCTACGGATACCTGATCCATATTTGTCTCCGCCCGCCCAAGAAATTTTGGCACTTAGTTCTTTGTGCGATATCTGGGAACGGGAGACAGAGAATCCATCGAGGTTCCCGGAGGTGGCTCTGAACGGCCAACACTTGCTCACTCACCCGAACTAGCGAGAATGACGAAGTTGGCTGAGGGAGATGAGGGCTGAGATTGGCAATGCAGCTTATGGCAGCGTGTTTCGAGTGCAATGGGACCAATCGTCTGGTTGAGAATGAGAACGTGCGAGAGCAGTCACCATGTAAAAACCCGTTACGAATGGAGACCATATGGGCAGAGGCAGTAGGAAGCGCCTTCGACGAAATAGAATGGTATAGCATAAACCAGGGATACTGCTCAAGCATGTAGGCCGCGTCAACTTGTCGCTGAGCACGTCGAAATCTCATAGGTTCTTAGATATAGTTCTCGCATTGTAGTATCGAGACCGAGTTCGCAATTTTGATGATGAGTATACTTTTCCAAAGCGAGCGAGGTTGTTGGACTTCATAGGATTTTCGACAGAAATTACTTGTCTTGCACTCTGTACAGAATCTGAAAGTGAAATGGCTAAGTCTCCATACGTGCAAACGAAACTTGGTCATACTTCAATGCTATAAAAAACGCAGACAATTATCGTAATACATGCAGAAGAACTACATAGTCATTGGAACATGACGTATGTATAGGGAAGTACAGAGTCAGCTCATAAATATTAGATTTGAGTAGGCAAAGAATCATTAACTGACTTCTCCTTCAATAAATTTTCATCTTTCTTACCCCGCTTTTCTGATATATTTGTAAATGTCCTTTCTGTTCCTGCCGGTAAATGTGGGGCAAACTGTATATTTGAGGCCTCATTTGCGTAGTTGTTCGTAGGACTGCCACGAACAATAACACGAAGGATGATCAACGAGGGAGAGAGACACTGTGAAAAGGTAAATCCTCGAATCAAAAAAGAGATGTTTATGGCATACCTCGACTTGGACGAGAAGTGGGACAAAAAGGTTCTGAGCTGTGTTTTTGCCGCCGAACAAGACCAAGAGGACGATCGAGAGGATAGTGAAAGGCAAAGCAGCTTCGACGACAATAGAGGCAATCGTTGCATATGGCTTTGCATATTCGGCACCAAGACCAGATTGAACATCTCGACGAAGGATCATAATCCGAATAGCAATCATGGCAGAAAGAACGATATTGACTATCATGAGAACCAGCCACACTGGGAGAGAGAGATTTGCAATATTGGCGAAGGTCGGGTCAGCAGTCTGGATGACAGTCAGGATCAATAGTACTGCAATATTAGAATTGAAAAGAGAAGATTGTAGAGTTGTATATATACTCACTGATGCAAGCGAGATAAAAGAGGGTTGGAGGAATGATAATGTACCAGACGAAATTCCATAGAACCATGACACGGTACAACTGTGTGGCGCAGATTGTTAATATCTCATCATGGCTGACAAGCAAAGTTGACTGTACAAGAGTTCCATCAGCCAAAAATGAACCCATAAACGAAGCAGTGTTTCCAAGAGTAAGAATAGGACGTGATTGCTGCTGCACGAGAAATTCAAATGGACCACCAGGGTAGTTACGCTCGTCTATCCAGGCGGACTGATGGAACTTGATACTACAGGCGAGACTGATTGTCGCAGTTGCCGTGAGTAAGAAGAGAAAGAAAAGCCAAAAAAATCTCCTCTTTGCTGATGTATGCCATCGAAGAACGTGGTAGGTTGCGATAAAGAACACCGTGATCTGTGCACCTGTTATTTCATTGTAGGATCAATCACTGGACCTGAAACAAGAAAAGACTTGCCGTAACACATGGAAGCAATGTGAGTAGCGATGTAGTTGGACTGTTCGAACCAAAGCTCTTCATGAGACTCTCCTACAGTGGCATACGGTGAAGGCATGATGCAAGAACTCGAAAAGGATGCTGTGTGCATAGTATTCGAGCGTTTTTATAACATTTTGGGCAATCTGTGATTGGCTAGAGGAAGAATAGAATAAACGACACAAGATCTCAGATGGAAAACCAGTTTCAACACTATAACTCCAAACTTGGCTAATAACGATCCACGGTGCAAAAAATTTTAGAGTCTAACCTGGGTGTCTGAGTTATCAATGGGGTAGATGTCAGTGGTCTATTTCAAAGTATCGGTCATTCAATAATGGGGGCTGAAAGACAGACTTTACTGTACATCATATTCCCAAGAGGCTGAATGTGCTTGAGGCCCCAGTATTAACGCCGATATGGCCATTTCAAGGAATAACCTAAGATAATTCAACATAATTAACATACCTACCTGGTTTTGGTTGCGAAGGACTGGTTCCACTCATACTATCCTGCTTGTCTATTCGCGGAGACGGTTTCAAACAGCATACACCAAATGAAGATAATCATGGACTTGTCAAGCTGTGAGAGTATGAATTCTGTTCCTGAGCGGCCGAGACATCGTGAGATGACTACTAGTACTGTTGTGATAGATGCATGAACAACTTGCCTTAAAATTATCCATATCGTGGACGTTATTTCTAAAATGACTTCTTTGAATGTCAATTTCAGCCCCCATACTTCAATTCTGTATCCCGCTAGTGATGGGTTCACATATATCAGTAGATCTGTCACTTGCAGGGCTTAGCTGCAACATCGAGGCAACTCCTTGATGGACCCACATAAATGTCGTTAGGACAAGAATGTACGAAGTAAGTAAGGAAGTTGAGAAAGATGCGGTGTACAAAACAAGTCAATAATATAATACAGTACGGAGAAATTGTGGATGTTGAACAAGATGTTGAAAAAAAAATGAAAAAAGCAGTATGAGTTTGTTGCATCCTAAGACGGCATTGTCAAAGTGAACTTTGAACGGGAAAAGCCGATAAGATGAAGAGAACGTCTCAATTTCTCGATCATCTTTCTCCCTCCGACCTCCAAGGAATTACATGTTCTGACCTATCTCACGATCAGTCATGCATGATTATTGTGTCATAACTTGACATCCATAACTCTGGTTCATTGCTGGTACCTGTGCCTCATCAGAAAAACCGTCTAGTATCGTTGGCCGAAGAGCTTTGACCAATCCATCTGCCTCTCTACTTTGCGCGAAGAGACTGCTACGATTGAATTCTGAATGTCAAGATGGCACATGGCGAGTCTCCCATGAGAACAGTTCCACGGCTGGTCCATCGTTCCCATACTATGATTAACTACCTGGAACCTATATACAATCTTAGCCATACTGAAAAAATTTGATGAACATACCAGACATCTGATGGACATACTACCAGACATCTGATGGACATACCAGACATCTGATGAACATATCAGACATCTTTATGGCAAGCTCTCATTGCAAACATCCCCTGGACCTCTGACCATCGTACCACCTGCCCTACAGGACGATCCCACATGAGATGGATAAGTTCCTCTGGATCTTAGGCAATAGTAAAGTGTTAAAACTGGAACTCAAGCGGCCAAGTTAAGGGAGCGAAAAATGGCTAGCTTTCATATTAAAGGTCGTTTTCTTACTGACGGGCTGAGCAGCCAACCCAAGCACCCTGTCGCACTTGATCACTCTCATCAATCGGATCGCTCGGCCGCCATGCTTGAAGTTCGCTACAAACAGACCAACGATGATGTCGGCTTCTGTCTTCCTTTGTCGCTGGTGTCCTCCGTCAGCAAAGATAGAGATGAAGACCGTTGATTCAACCATTTCTTGCTAAGTCCTGGCTCCTGTCTATCTTCATCCTGATCTGCAGTACTAGCTTCTTCATGATCTGAGCGTGTTCTTTCTGCATTGACGGTCGCACAGGTGGAGTAGCCGGATCATCGGACGTACAACATTCCAAGTCACCTTCGACGAGGCGAAGGTCTCCTCTAGGCATGTCTAATTCTGCATAGCGGAAGTACACCTTTAGCCATGCAGTAATGTTATCCGCTTTCTCCGTTTGGCCTCACACTGTTGAAAAGTTGCTGGCAGTGCGCCACATCGGCGGAGTCATATGTCTTATTCTTCGTTTAGGTTAACTCGGCGATATTAAGACGGACCTCAAGGCACACCACTACAACAAGTTCAACCTCGGAATAAACAATAATCTTGTTCTATATATGGCCATCCTCTATGAGTTCCTCAAAGGGAAAATCCCATTTTGAGCACTTATATAGCCTGTTCTGCAGCGCTGCGTCAGGCCTCATCATACTTGATCCACGCGCCCGCACTCTGTACATTAACTTTTCGTCTGCTCATAATGTCTACTTCTATGGTGGTGAACCCCGATGATACCACTGTCTTTCTCTCCATCAGTGAAGAACTTTTACAACAACTTCCGAACGAAGAATCAACGCCTTTCTTCTGTAGGTTCCCTTCTCCATCCTTATAATCTGATCTGATCAGTTAAATCTCACGGATTATAGAAGTATACACTGAATTTGACTTCCCCGACGACTCGAGTTCTCCCTTCGACACGAAGTAACCATACTTTAGTCTCAACTTTCAATATCTGATATCCCTCCAGCGCTACAACCGATGAGATCTTCGTATTTACAACTCAAACTTTCTCCCACAGATATAATGTTCGTCCGCTTCTTTCCACCTTTACACAGGATGATCCACTTACGATTTTCTCCAGCACCAACGTCCAACCATCATCAAACCTGGATTTCGTGGCATCGAGCAATATAACTCCCAAAGAGTTCATCGTCGGATGTGGCTTGGATCCTGCAGACTTCGAAAAAGTCTCCAGACCCCAGCGCCCTCTGGTAGCTTGGATATCCGGAACTTTGTTCTGGACGAAAGTCAAATATCCTATCGCTCGCAGAGATGAATGTTAGCATTGAGGTTTTGCAAAAGTTTGGATTGCTCGATGACGCGCATTTATCGATCTAGTTTTCCTTACGTTGATCGATGTATTTGGCTACATCCCGCTGGCGGGGGTGTTATGATGGAATATTGTTCCTCGACCCTTGTCGACACAAGTTCATTTTTCCCAGTGACCTCATTCGATATTGTCCTTCTGATTCTGGATTGTGGCATGATCTGTCCAAAACATGTACACAAATGATTATTACATAGCACTAGATCGACGGTTATAATGCTTGAAATTCATTCCAAAGTGATCTTTCGGTCTGGAAAAAGTAACAAGATATAACGATTGATGGTGACGATCGACTCAATAGTCATATACTATAATACTCTACAGACTGTATCTAGCTTCAATTAATAAAATTTTTCCTGTCTTCATAACTGATATTCAATTCACTTAATCCAACCAAGCACTAGTCAAGACTATTCCTTCTCTCGCAATTGTTTGTTGGTGTACTAGTAACAAGATCAATGTTGAATACATTCCCTAGTGAAATTTAATACAAGATCCAATGAATGAAACACATTAAGCTTACCGAGAACAACGTGTAGACCGATAAAAACGTCATGGAAGCCGTATTTTCTGCAGAAGAGGTGGAAAATGTAAATACATTGAGAATTGTAGTGACCAACTGTAGCTTAATCAAATGTTATAAGCAGGGGAGAAGTGGTAATAATTCTCACCTGAAACAGGCAATATACGACTCCTGTTTCCAAAATCCAGGCCAGGAGCTTGTCTATGCTCGTGCGTTGATAATTTGTCTCCTAAAACAAGAAAATCAGTAATAGAATTGAACACGAGCACACTGCCAGTGGGTCAAATTACTGTAAAATGAAACCAATACAACCAGTTGCTAGGACATTTGTAAAGAATGAAAGTTCCATGCCGATGGTAAAAAGGATGGAAAGACTCGAATCCGGCCCAAATCGGTCGAAATCGGTACTAAAAAGAGCAAGCTGTACTACAGTTACAACTATCCGTCACAAGTCAGTACGGATTCGTTCCCTGAACCATTACAGACGTGACGAGTTACCTTGTGCGTATTGCAGGGTCAGCCATTGACGCAGAAAAACTAACGATTTGTACCTGTTCTTCCACCTATGACCGAGAACTTTGGAAATCTTTCCTTTGACAGACATCGTTAGTGGACATAGGCCATCATCATAGCTAGAAACTGTGTTTCATATAGAGCATTGATGAGGCTGTTTCCGAACTAACCCTAAAATCCTTTTCAAAGAAGTCTTATCTCTATCAACCTCGAACGTCAGATCGAGATCAACTATTTTTTCGAGCGCTTAGGTCCCCTTAGCTCGGTTATGACAGCCCAAGAATATGAGGCGCCAATAATATGACGTTATACAGTTTTCTGGCTTGCATGCAATGAGCTCAAGCTGTTCGGGTATCTGAGAAGACATACTCTTTATCCGCAGCGTTGTTGACGGTGAATCGGATCCCTGTTCTACTCAGGGCATATATATTCAACACCTAAGGGCCTTGCCAAACTCACCTTTCACATTCCTCTCGAACTCTTCCTGGTGCACAAGAAGGTTTATCATGAAAACAGTCGTCCCTGACTTAATGAATAAGCGAAATACAAAAGCATTCCCAAAACAGACCGGTCGCGGGATCTTCGATCTTTTCGCAACTCTACATCTCCAACGAAACTCCCATGAGTGGTTTAGTGCTCATATTCACTGTAAAGACTTCTGGCCAAGATAATGAAGACAGTGATTCGCCGCGAAACCCAAAGGCTCCCATTATGGTAAGGTCCGAGAATGTCAACAGCTTAGACGTATAATGTTACACAAAAGGTAAGACTTTATATAGGCAGGCGTATTTGACCAGTAACGTAGTAACGTACCGATATACTGTCATGGTATTGTTCTGGAGACAGTCCCAATTCCGTTGTCAATGACCTCGACGCTCTTCAACCCATTTTGTTTGAACCGGACCTCTTCAAACACGTCAAGATAGGATCTTTGAGAAAATGTGTCGACTAACCCATGTTTGTAGCCCCAGCATCGAGACTGTTCTCGACTAATTCCTTCACTGCTGTTTGGAGATCAATGACGACCCGGCCAGATGAATTTGATACACAGAAATCTTGTCGATAGACTTTATTGCGCCTTTTTCTGCCATGGTCATGCGGTAGCCACCATCGAGTTTGCCTTGCCCTAAACATATGCTTAGTCATGATTCTTCCTTTCAATGTCATCAATTTCGAAGCCCTTGTTCCTTGTTCTTCTTCTGTCCAACTCCGCCCGTGAGCACTCACATAGAAACACTGTGTTGGAATCTGAACCGTTGGGACCTAAATAATCACAGATACCGTAAGTATCTCAATCCTCAGTCTGTGATACAATGACTGTATTCTGTACCTAAATAATCACAGATACCGTAAGTATCTCAATCTAAGGTACAGTCAGCTAATGTATGAAGTCCGTAAGTAACTAGAGCTCACCCTCAGTCTGTGATACAATGACTGAGGGTGCTGTCCGTATGATAGGTAATATATATATGTCTGTGTCTGCTTTGTCTGCATTGTGTGCTGAGTGTGATATACCAAGAGGGTGGCCGTCCATTGTCTTCGATCGAGGTACACTTACGGTGTTACGCGCCACAGATCGCAACACTCCTCCTCACCGTAAGCGTGGCTCCTCCTCGCACGGAATCTGGACTCATCGTAGACCCATGATGCTTCGTAGTCTAGTGAATTTCGGTGAAGGGAGTGCCTTGGTGAATATATCGGCGACATTGTCTCTCGTGTTGATATATCGTAAAGTGATCTCTTTGGAGGCAACTCGTTCGCGTAGGGAGTGGTATTTTATGTCAACGTGTTTAACCCGCGCATGCAGGAGCGGGTCTTCTGATAAGTTGATCGCTGAATTGTTGTCGCAGAGAATCGTAGTCGCATTATCCGCAGGATGTCCCAACGTGTCCATCATCATCCGCAACCAGATCCCTTCTTGCGCCGCCTTGAAAGCTGCCATGTATTCCGCCTCGCATGACGATGCTGCCACCGTTTTCTGTTTTCTCGTTGCCCAGGACACCAGCCCAGAACCCAAAGACCACGCATATCCTCCCACACTCCGTCGTGTATCCAAACAATTTGCCCAATCAGAATCTGTGAAGCCCACTAAGCCAACTCTTCCTCCTCCTCCTAGGTGTAGGCGTAAGTTACGTGTCCCCTTCAGGTATCGTAGGACCCGTATTGCGGCATTCCAATGTGTATATGAGTAGGATTCAAAATACTGAGTCAACTGTTGAACTGCATATTGTATATTGGGTCGCGTCGAGATCGCCAACCATAAGAGTCCTCCGACTAGCCTCCGATAAGGAATGCGTGTGATTTTCTCGAGTTCAGCGGAGGTCAGCTTTGACCTGTCAACCCGTCATAGTTTTAGGCCAGGTTCCATGGGCACTGAGAGCAGTGATGCATCAGATTGGCCGAATTGTGAAATCATTCTATCGATCAGGGTTGTCTGCGAGAGGTAAACCTGCTTGTTCAGGCGGTCCCATTCTACCGCAATACCAACAATGTGTTTAGGTGTTCCAAGGTCTGAGATTGTCCAAATTCCTTTCAACTGTTCCTTGAAGTTGTCATTTGCCGCCTTGGTACTCACAATAGACAAGAAATTGTCTACATGGATGCCTGCTATCATGACACCCTTGTCAGTTTTCCGATAATAAACGCATGCCTCACACTTGAGCCAAACAAAACCCAATTTCCTCATCACCTCATCTAACATCTTGTTCCATATCCTGACAGTCTGCTTCATCCCATAGATTGCCCTCAGCATCCTACACACCCATCCTTCTTTTCCTTCTTCTTCAAAGCCCTTTGGTTGCTCCATGTAAATCTGCTCCTCCTCTGGTAAGACTCCATTTAAAAATGCTGTTTTGATATCAACTTGAGTCGTGTCCCAACCTAACATCACTGCGAGATGCAGTAGTATCTGCCAAGATTCCGTGCACGCTCTTGGTGAGGTCGTTTTGTCATAGTCCCTGCCCTGGACCATTGAAAAACCTTGTAGAATGTGCCATGTTTTCAATTGCGTAATCTTGCCTTGTTCATCACATTTTATGGTGAATACTGGTTGGCCTTTGAAGATCTTCTGTCCTGACGGTACCTTCTCATGCGGGACCAATTCCCATACCCCCATCTCCTTCAATGAGTTAAGTTCATCACAATAGAATTTCTCCCATTGTGGCCAATCAGCTGATCCACAAGCCTTGTTGAGAGTTTTTGGAGTGTCTGGATCTTGTAAAGGCAACCTCTGGGGGCTGTGGCTCAATCACACAGCTGGCAGAGGGGGATCCAAAGGTGTATTTAATAACAGAATACAAGCAAGAACTACAGTTACTCACCTGGCAGAGGGGGATCCAAA
>JAGGAW010017445.1:0-10505 GCA_017657375.1 Termitomyces sp. T27 | reverse complement strand
GTGAGTCTTCTTCGAATATCTGCTGAGAAAACTTGATCAAACTTGGTTTCTGGCTTTAGGTGGAGTATCCATAAGTCCCACCATGATCTGCACTGCTTGAAAAATCTCTGTGTCATGAGGCTAATGATCGGACACATTCCATGCGGACACCATGCGCCGTTACTGTATGCACCTCTCTTCACTTCAATGAACCAGGTCAGCGTTACAGCATATTGCCCACTAAGGCTAGTCTGTCATGGGATCGACCATTGCACGTCCCATGCTTAGCTTAAGGTTCCAAACTAGTTTTTTTGGCTGATGGCACGAGATCGTTCATCACTGGCCTCACGGCTCTCTGTCAGTTTCAAGGTGATGCCGAAAATGCTCGGATACCACGTGGTTAAGCTCATTACCAGCTTGTCCTCATCCGTTTTGTGGGGCGACACGAGCAAGTGGGCAGGCTGGTAACGAGCCTAACACGTGGGACCGATGTCACATAATCCCCATTACAGGATAGCCACTGTAATCATTTTACAAACGTTTACGTTACCATCTCTAGCTCTTTCAACAAACCTTCAATTGGTGCAGGATCCGCTTTTGTGCAGTCCAACTTTCTCAAAATTATTCAACTTCAAGTGACATTCATTGAATATGAACTTGTTTTCTCCCAGGATATCACCAACAAGCAGGTGAGCTTTGCAAACGTTGGGGAGGATTGATGTGACTGATGCAATCCTACGATGCAGCCCATTCCGGATACAGTCACCTCCCAAGTCGGCCGACAAGTGGGAGCTTGATGCGGAGTTCTTCACTGCGCCCTCACAATGGACACTTGACCAACCGGACTGCACCCTTGATCATGTTTTCCAACGCGTCGCTAAAGCAATCAGTGATGGGAAAGATTACATCAACTTAATACCAGATAGCTCATTTCCTGCACGCAGCTCGATGAAATTGGTCGCTCAACTCCTTCAACTGAGCGCAGTATGTTTTCTTTCACTGTCTGTATCTTTCTATAGTCTCCAACTTTGTCACGATCAGAAAATCTCTCATGCACAAAAGGAAGTTCGGGATTTTGCCCTCAAAATCATACAGTGGGTTAATCGAGTGAAAGAGTCGTTTACCAAGGCAGGAAACGGTCGATTCACCAAGAGGACATGGGACAATCTTGTCAGCATGCGGTATGTTGTAGCCTTCACACAATGCGGTAGCTGACATTGTGCTTATAGTGTTCTCATTGATGAAATATGCAGCTGGGCTACCGAGCGATTGGTAGACATAATCTTTCTTCTTTTTGCAATGCTAACCTTCCGATACAGAGAGACAAACGGTGGAGCGTTTCAAACACCAAGATCGAGGCTGAAATTCGTGACTTTCAATCACGCATGGACGAAACAGAAAAATTGTTCAATGTGTGTATCCTTATCTATCACAGAACATGAATGCTTTTTGACTGACTCGTTGGTTTCCAGGTTCGATCGTTGATTGTCATATCTGGTGGACTAGATGCTGTTCTTCAATTCTTGACGGCAATATTCATTGGTCAGTACGTCTTGATGAACACCCTCAAGCACCTCCACAAAACACAAGAAGAACATTTTGTATGTAATATGTCCTTCTTTGCAGTTTATTTATCTTAGTTACTCAATTACAGAAGCACATCTTGGTGGAGCAAGAACGTCAAAGGGTTTTAGAAAAAAATCTAGGCCCTTATACCGTTCTGGATTCTACATACACTGCACAGAAGAAACAACCATGCGATCCTGGTACTCGGATGGAGATCCTTGACCAAATTCAAGCTTGGATCCATGACCATTCAAAGGTCACCTCAAAGAACTTTCTTTGGCTAGTTGGTCCTCCAGGATGTGGCAAATCAGCCATCACCACTTCAACTGTAAAGTACTGCCAGGACGCCAAGATCCTTAGTGCTCAATTTTTTATCAACCGCAATAACCACAACACGACCAATCCTAACTCTTACTTTCCGACTGTTGCTCGCCAACTTGCCAAGCATTCTGACCCGGTCGAGAGGCGTCTTTATGAAACGCTTGATAGACAGATATATTCAGTCGACACACCTCAAGAAGCAGCAAAACTATTTGTTGACATTGTTGGCCAAGCAGCGAGCAGCAACCCAGACTCTCCTGTTGTGATTCTATTTGATGGTCTGGACGAGACTAGCAGGGATAGTCTAGAGGACACTGCCACGATATTTTCGCAGCTTTTTACATGCCTTCGCGAGTTTCCTAATGCAAAGGTCTTGATTTCCAGCCGACCAGAAGACGAGATTCTCAGGTCGTTCAAGTATACACCGGACAAAGACTACATCAAAGAGCTACTGGTCGACATAGATGACCCAAGTTGTCATCGTGACATCAGGATCTTCCTAAAGCGACGTCTCACTCTGATTGCAGAAAAGCGTCATATCCCCATTGACTGGTCAGGCGATGGTGAGGTGGAAAAACTGGCCAACCGAGCTTCAGGTCTGTTCATTTGGGCTGTGACAGCTTGCAACCATATCAATACCCAATTCCGCATTCGTGGCGAGGAAATACACAGGACTGTACTTGACCAGTTCGATAGCAAGGCCATGAAAGAGATCAATATGTTATATCGTACAATCCTTGATTTCTCCTATCCAGAGGATGTCAATGACGAGTGGATCTTTGAAACATTCCGCCGTCTGATAGGTGCAATAATGGTGCTTCTGGAACCAATGAAAATTCGTGATCTCAATGCGTTGTTGGGCTTACGGGAAATGCCTGGCAGTGACCCTGCTGACATTCGGAACTTTGTTGAAAATCTTAGGACGTTGCTTGTGCCCGATTTGGATGATGTTACTGAAAACACGTTTCCACGAGCCCATAAATCATTTTTCGACTTCATCACTCCACCAGTAACCTTTTCACCTGGGGGAACTCACATCTTTCAAGTATGGAGTGACAAGATTACCTGCGTGGATTCATATGACCTCGGGAAGAGCTCGTTCGTTGCTGCATATCAAAGTACTTATGGCAAAACCTTGACCTACTCATTTGATGGAACCAAGATCGCTCATGTAGCTCCCACTGATGGCTTGTTCCCTCAAGCGATCTTCCTTCATAGTACTGTTACACATACTCTTGTGTCCAAGATTCCCAGCCGCCGCCCAACGGAAAGCATCACATTTCTTAGCATGTCAAAAAACTGCTCTTACATGGCTTCAGTGTCAGACCAGCCCGCCAAGATACACATTTGGGATTTTGGCAAAGAATACTATATCAATTGTCCTCGCTCTATGCAACATGAATCTCCTGTGAAATGCGTGGATTTCTCACCTGATGAGACACTCCTCATTTCCTGTGATGAGAAACATGCATATATATGGGAAATACCTACCTGTAATCGAAAACCTCATTCATTTGCATTCCACCCTGGAGGTCAGCGATCAGTCGCATTTTCGCCGGACTCCCGAACTGTCCTTGCGGGCTCCAAAGAAGGAGTGATTTTCCTGTGGAACCCTCACACAGGTGGCCAGATCGGTGGGCCATGGAAGATCCCGAGTAGACGTAGTGACACCCCGGTGTGGAAAGTGGCCTTCAGATCATGTGGAGATGTTGCACTTGCATGTTGTGATCAATCTGTGTTTGTGTGGAACATACACCAGGAAAATATGACAAATATGATAACAGTCATCCACGACATCCACAATGCAGCATTAACACTGGATGGGTCACAACTTCTGTATGGTGATCTGTGGAAACTCGGTATCTGCAACCTTGCTCCCTTGTTACTCGACTCGAAGAGGACTTTCAGGCCGAAGTGGACTACATTTTCGCCAGGAGGGAACCTTGTTGTATCTGTCTCTGCCAGTGAAATCCTCTGCTGGAAGCTTAACGCAAATAGGGTGATCGGGAATCTATTCAAGGGTCCCACCTCCATCAATGCTGTGGCTTTCTCCGCCAATGAAACACGTATAGCTGGTACTTCCGAAGATGGAAGCGCTTATATATGGGATAGTACCACTCGCGAACTCCTTTCTTCCCTGCATGACTGTGTTCATGGAGTATCGTTGCTTTCATTCTCACCAGACGGCGCTTCCATTGTGGCTCGGCTCAAAGATAATCAATCGGTCGTATTAACCGTTGCAAATGGCGTGCTTTCAGTCTCAAGCGAAGATGAGAGTACGAAAGCTCTTCAAAATGTAGAAGCGGCTCCCAAATCAACTTTCTTTGATCTCGACAAGTCCCCGATTACCTTTGGTACCAACCCTGGTGCTCCTAACAGGCGCCTCAAAAACGTGCGGTGGTATCCGAGTAAATCTGACTCAGTGGTGTGGGCGTATGTCAACAATTGTATTATCAGGGCTGGAGCGGATGGTAGCTTCGTGGTTGTTCCTGTTGGTAATCCGACCTCGTCTAAATGATATCATATCATTCAATAGCTTCCTTCTTTACAATTCACATACACATACCCGTGGGCGGACAATATTTCATACTATTCCATACATACATAGCTCTTTTGAGCATATTGTTTACTTATCGATCTTTGGAAGTAGCTCTTAATCGAGTGCCAGAAGCATGACGATTATTAGAGGTAACAGGTTAGCTTTGCACCCCGAGCGTTTGACGGACAATCGTGAATGGATTGTGAGCGTATAGATGTCGGAGAGGGGGTAGGTAAAGCTTGCGACTCGAGTACATGTTTGGCTGGGTGCCAGTTCGGGATATTGCCTGTTCTCAGCTCCTGTCAGCGCGAGCGAGTGCAAAGATATCAGTCTTGGTCTAGCTCTAGCTTACATTATTATTTCTTATCTGCACAGGACTGGAAAGGGTTCGAGTCCCAGGGGACCAGGGCCGACGAACTGGGGGAGCATGGGCGCAGAGTAAATGAGGGCAAAATACAGTGTCACCGTTCTTCGTTGTTCTCCTGTTTCCAAAAAGTCCGAGTCCGTAGATCTCGGACTGTGACCTTATCTCACAGACTGAGATAAGATAATCAGTCACTTCTGTTCAACACAATTTCACAGCATACGATGTCAACGCGTCAACCCGGGGAGCGGACGCTCAACACGACTTTACTGACTACTTACTGGTCTCCATCTTCGTGAAGTTCTGTCTTGCTTTCTCGTGTTTATTACATTCTTTGGACTTTCGACCCTCATCAAGGCTTCATCGATCTCGATTTCAGGATGACACTCGCCGATCTGACGTAGCGCGACCCATTGGGCCTTATGCGTCATGCCAATATCCGACCCTCCACCCACAAGAAAATCAGCCAAACGCTTCAATATGCTCCCATTTACTCCCTTGTTACCTCACATGACTATCGACTGACGACAAGAAGCTCCAAGTCGTGCACGTTGTTCAGGACGTCATGAAGACACGCATGGTACACAAGACTCGATACGAGCTGTTCCAGTAGTTTTGTGACACACAAGTGATGCAGAGTGCGGAGTGATGAGTGAGCTCTGAGATCGAACGGGGATCTGCAAGACACGAAGTACGGACACCCTTCGACTCAACTTTCATATATTCGCTGACCTGAAGCATATATTCAGTAATTCACCACGTTCACATTCTCCTCCGATCACTCCAAAGGTCCTGTGCCCCTCTCCGACTTCTCCCTATGTTATAGCTTTCTCCCTTCAGCTGTCCCCTCCTGAATCACTCCCGAGCTAGGCGCGTTCAAACCAACGAGCCTGGGCCCAATCAAGTGATCAACAACGTTTGTATCTTCTCTCTTGAATATAAAGGTGTTTTCATCTGATCATAGACAAGATATAGCCCCGTACTGAATAGTGAATACAATGATTGCTCTTGAATTCGTCATGAAGAACATTATCCTCTCCAGAGACACCCTTGTCCCCAACTCTCTCGAAGCACACAATCTTGCGATTCCCTACACCTTGATTAGGAACGAGTCCGACGAGCCTGGCCACGTCGACGTTCCGCAAATGCAGGCCAACGTGATGACGTCGCGTTTTGTTGACTGAAGGGAACGGTATTACTATGATGGTGCGATTCCACTCCCTTTTCTACCTTGTTATGCGTCACTTTTTTGACGCAGATTCGCAGTCCAGTCTTCCCCGTCTCTCAAAAAGCAGCGATCGTTCAGTCGGCTTTAAAATCTATAGCCTCAACATTAAAGTCGATTCTCTACGTTCGGCCTCCAGGACTCGAAGTATGACCTGTTGTACTAGGTTTCCAGGCTGTTTGGACGCGTATAGTGAAGACACAGATTCAAGAGGTGATGCAATATCATACAGCTAGTGTTGATGGGCAACTTCTGACTTTGAGGATAGGATATCGAGAGTGCGGAAGTGAAGGGGCAGGTCCTCAGGAGTCCATGAACATTGAAAGGAGGTCAGGCGATTGTCTCTAGTTACCTTTGTTTGTCTTTTACCTTTCAATGCATACATTCGCATTCTTCGAATCAGTTCGGCTTGATCTCACGAAGGTACCTATATTTTTGGGAGCGTGACACACCACTTGCTCATGGGTGTGAGTCTTCTTCGAATGTCTACTGAGAAAGTTTGATAGAACTTGGTTTCCGACTTTAGGTGGAATATCCATCAGCTATCAAAGTCCTGCCATGATCGTATGCACTGCTTGAAAAATTTCTGTCTTGAGCGGCGATGATAGGACACCGCCCATGTGGACACCAGGCGCCGTCGCTATGCATGTACCTCCCTCTACTTTAAAGGCGTTTCTTCAGCTGATAGCACGAGATCCTAATTTAGTTGTATCAATGGCCTCACAGCTCTACTTATGTCATGTTCAAGGCCAAGGGTGAACACGCTTAGAAATGCCTCATACTCGGTTTCTCCGGCTGATAGCACGAGATCCTAATTTAGTTGTATCAATGGCCTCACAGCTCTACTTATGTCATGTTCAAGGCCAAGGGTGAACACGCTTAGAAATGCCTCATACTCGGTTTCTCCGGCTGATAGCACGAGATCCTAATTTAGTTGTATCAATGGCCTCACAGCTCTACTTATGTCATGTTCAAGGCCAAGGGTGAACACGCTTAGATGCCACGTGGTACCGATGACACGGCATAGCCTCCATCCGCAAGTTACTATCAATTAACCTCAACATTCTTCTCCCTGGTTCTCTTTCCAAGACTATCCGCTTTTACTGTGCCGTGCAATTTTCTTACGCTGTTAATTTCGTAGACCATGAGCTTCTTCTATCGTCGGAAGAAGTCGCTAAGGACAGCAAGAAGAAGGTATTTGTGTGATTACTACAACAGAATAAAGTATTGACACAGTCGATGCAGTCCCTTCTGGACAGAGTCATATCACAAGCCAGTAGAGAAGTGGGAGCTCGATGCTGAATTCTTCACTTCTCTCACACGGTGGACCCTCGACCACCCGGACTCCACCCTTGACCATGTTTTCCATCACGTCAACGAAGCAATCGACCATGGGAAGGATTACATTGATTTGATACCGGATAATCCATTTCCGGCACGCAGCTTGGTCAAATCGGTCGCGCAACTCCTCCAATTGAGTGCAGTATGCTTTCCTGATCCACTTGGAGATTCTGATTGACCTTACCTTTGAATTTGCTGCGATTAGAAAATTTCGTGCTCACAAAAGGAAGTTCGGGATTTTGCAGTCGAGATTATCCGTTGGGTTGGTCAAATCAAAGAGTCATTTCTCAGGGCTGGGAATGGGCGGTTCACTAGTATAACATGGCATAATCTTGCGGATATACAGTATGTCATGTCCTTGCCCAAAATCAATGCCTGATTTTGTTTTTGAAGGTCTCTCATAGATGAGATATGTGACTGGGCAAAAGAACGTTTAGTATGATTGCTATTTTACACTTGTTTTGAGGCAAGTGCTAACGTTGGAGTCCAGAATGATAGCCGCTGGACACTCAAGAATGCAAAAATTGAGGCCGAAATTGAAGAATTTCGAGCCAGGCTAGATGACGCTCGTAAAGCGTTCAATGTACGTATGCAACCAAGGAGATCATTTAACCTTACTCAACGATTTCTAGGACCGATCCTTAATCGTTGTATCCGGTGGCCTAGATGCTATCTTCCACTTCTTGTGGGCCATATTCTTTGGGCAATACATGTTAATGATCGCTCTTGAGAACGTACAAAGAACACAAGATGAGCACTTCGTGAGTAATCTACAGGTTTCCCATCACATCTGAATTTACCTAGGGGTTAAAGAAACGGATTGTGAAGGAACAAGAACGGCGAAACTTTCTAAAAGAGAAGTTAGGTCCACATACCGTTGATGACCCTTCGTATACCACGCAAAAAAAGGATCCATGCGATCCTGGCACTCGAGAGGAAATCGTTGAGGAGATTAAAGATTGGATCAACGACCACTCGAAGGAAACGTCAAAAAACTTTCTTTGGGTTGTTGGTCCCCCTGGATGTGGTAAATCAACCATCACAGCTTCAATCGTAAAGTACTGCGAGTCTTGCGAAATCCTCGGCGCTCAATATTTTATTAATCGCAACAATTATGACACAACCGATCCCAGACGATACTTCCCGACGGTTGCTCGAGATCTTTACAAACGGTCTGAATCAGTCGAGCAACATCTTCATGATGCACTCAAGGGGAGGAAATTGTCGGTCGAAACGCTTGAAGAAGCTGCTGATGTATTCGTTGACACAATCGGCAAAGCTGCGCGTGACAACCCCGACAACGCCATTGTCATCGTCTTTGATGGATTAGACGAGACGAGTAGGGTCCATCTGGAGAACACCGCCAGGATATTTTCACAGCTTTTTGCGCGCCTTCGCGAGTATCCTAATGCGAAGGTCTTGCTTTCGAGCCGCCCAGAAGACGAGATTCTCAGGTCATTCAAGCATACGGCGGACAAAGAATACATCAAAGAGTTACTAGTCGACACAGACGATCCAAATTGTCATCGCGATATCAAGATCTTCCTAAAGCGACGTCTCACTGAGATTGCAACAAGACATGACCTCTCTTCTATCGGCTGGCCAAGTGATGATGATGTGAAAAAACTGGCTCACCGAGCCTCGGGTCTATTCATCTGGGCTGTAACAGCTTCTAACTATGTCAATGCACGACTTCGTATTCAAGGAAAAGAGATTTTGAAGTTTGTATTTGACCAATTTGATAGCAAGGCCATGACGGGAATTAATGTACTATATCGCACCGTCCTTGATTTCTCCTATCCGGAAGTTGTCGATAGCGTGTGGATCTTTGAAACATTTCGCCGTCTGATAGGCGCAATAATGGTGCTTCGGGAACCAATGAATGTTCGTGACCTTGATGCCCTGTTGGACTTGCAGGAGATACCTAATAGAGACCGCGTTGACATCAGGAGTTTTGTTGGGAACCTTAGGACTTTGCTTGTGGCCGATTTGGATGAGGTCACTGAAAACACCGTTCCCCGAGCCCACAAATCATTCTTCGACTTCATCACCAGCACTGGTGATCATATTCCAGACCATTTCCGTGTTGACGTCGATGTCTCCAATGCTGAGATGGCCCTCCGCTGCCTTCATTGTCTCACTACTGCTTATCCCAACATCCTCCAGACTCACTATGCATCAAAAGAGTCAGACCTGAAGGTGTTATCTGCTGCAGCCCGCTATTCGCTACGTTTTGCTTTATCACACATACCTAAACAGCAGGGCAAAACATTGGGAGTTCTTTCAGACCAGCCTGGGGTCATGGATTGAATGCACTCCTCTGCTGCTTGTCCCACCCAACCAACGATGGACCTCTTAGTTTTTCTATTGCATCCAATCATGCTTTTGTGATGACCTCCTTTGAGAAAAATTCCCTCTTCTGGAATTCCGAAGATGGTTCCACTACAAATTCAATCTCAATAGATGGACATGGTATACTACTATTCTTTTCGCCTGGCGGAAATCGCATCTTTCGATTGTGGGGTGACGAGATTCACTGCATGGCGGAGGATTCATATGACCTCAGCAAGAGCTCATCATTTGTTGCAACTCCACTTCAATCTGGTGGATTCTTTGAGCTCTCGTTTGATGGAACCAAGATTGCTTATGCAACTGCTGATGAAACGATCTTTCTATACAGCACTGTTACGTATGCTCTTGTATCTGAGGTTCCCAACCGCCACCAAGCGAAGAGGCTCAAAATTCTACGCATTTCAAAAAACTGCTCTTACATCGCTTCAGCGTCAACGGAAGACCCCGCGATACACATTTGGGACCTCGGGAATGAACGCTATATCACTCATCCTGACTCGATGCGACATGAATCTCCTCCTGTGGAATGCATGGCTTTCTCACCTGACGAGACAATGCTCATTTCGTGCGACAGGCAACGTGCCTATATCTGGGAAATCCCTGCATGTAACCAAAACCGCCATTCATTCGCGTTCCACCCTGGAGGTCCGAGTTCAGTCGCTTTTTCGCCAGACTCCCAAACTGTCCTTGCAGGTTCCAAAGAAGGGATTGTTTCCCTCTGGAACCCTCACACAGATGAACGGATTGGTGAGCCATGGAAGGTCCCAAACAAAAGTGGTGGCACCCAGGTGTGGCAAGTGGCCTTTAGATCGTGTGGA
>JAGGAW010017444.1:0-10536 GCA_017657375.1 Termitomyces sp. T27 | reverse complement strand
GCATTGATGGCATCAATTACTCCCTCTTTTCAAGGTCAGCTGGTCACCTGCAAGTCACATGACCATTCCCCCAATCACCTGACCTCTGAAGGCCTGGCACAGGGGTCCTCTGACAGAAGCTGTGTGAAGTAAGGTGAGGTGAGGTGAGGTGAGGTGAGGTGCAGAGGCATGAGATGAAGTGACGTGAGGCAAGAAGGTGTGAAATGGGTGAGGTGAGGTGAGGTGAGGTGAGGTGCAAAGGCATGAAATGGGAATCCCCTGACACTTCTAATGCTAGGTGTCAATGCTTCTGGGGCCTCAGAAGCATGGAAAACAACTGTACAGTACACCTAAGCCCCAGAAAACCCAAAAAGGGAAAATCTCTGAAAATGATCCAAACTCCAGAATTTGCCATAACTGCTCTATGCAGATATAACCTAATGGCATCAGAATTCTGGAGATTGCCAGGAATGCCCTAAGCGCTGGGAGGTGAGCAAGACTTATTGTAATTGCCACCAGAGAACCACTGCAGTCTGAAGACTGGGAGTAAGACTAAAGGATAGGGCTGGTGAAGGAGTATCAAAGGCAAATATAAGAAGAGAGATTGAGGAAGGGATGTAGACAGGAGGGAAGGAAGGAAATGGAGAGTCCCCTGACAAATGGGCAGTAAATGAAACAGTATACACTGCCCACACAAACCCTTGTATGAGCTTTGCTGAACCTTTCCATGTCCATCTGAGAGAAAGCAAGCTTTGCATACAGTCATCCTCTGTTGTCCATCATCTCATTATGACACCTGAAGAACCACAACTTATTTGAAGAGTGGGGCAAGACTTCATTGAGAACTGGATTGTTTTTCTAATAGCTGAAACCTTGTGCTATGGTCTACCAACTCCTTAGATGTTGATACCATGTGTTGAACACTCTACAGGTATAATGGCACCAATTGCCAGTACTGTTGCCTATTCCTTCACTTGGTGGGACATTATTTCTCAAGGATCACATAAGCTCATTATTAGACATCAACCTCAAACTTGGCTTTCCATATTGCAGCTAATCATCACTGGCTTTGGTATTGTGCTTTTCATAGGACATTTAGTAACACTCTTTGGAAATGGCCTGGTCAGATATCAACTATTTCAACCTAGCACTGTGACTCTTCCAAAACATCTGGACAACATGAATGTTAGAATTGGAAAATGGGATATAGCTGAAAACTGGTTTGAATTGATTCCTGTATGTTTTTCAGGTCCAGATCCAGAAGATTATTGCTGATCAAAATATTTTAGCCAATTATCAATGATGCCTTTATCATGTAGAATCCTGAAGAAACACCTATTAAAAACAGGTCATGTAGTTTCCAAAAGGTATTTCTTGAGAATTAGTAAATATAGAAGATGAGAAATAGAATAGAAAGAATCTTTGTGTTCTGATACTGTTTCTCAAGAAAAAAGAAAAGTTTTTCTTTCAATCTTTTTCAAGAACTACCTAGAGAATACTTTATGTGTTTCCAAATTGTTTCTCAAGAAAGATGTGACATGTGTCTTTTTGTATTTCTCAAGGTACCTTTGTTGGATTTCTATCAGGTGTTTTAAATAAATCTCTTTATGTTTCTTGAGAAATACCTAATAAAGAAAAATTTCATTGTTTCTCAAGAAAACCTGGTTCAAATTGCCTAATATGGAAATTTTAATGAGTTTCTCTTGAGAAATACTTTAAATCTTCCTAATGCATATTTCTTGACAAAAATAAAGAGATATGTCAAAGATACCTTGAGAAACACAAAAAGATACATGTCACACCTTTTTCAAGAAACAGTTTAAAAATGCATAAAGTATTTTCTAGGTATTTCTTGAGAAAAATAGAAACAAAAACTTTTCTTTTTCTTTGAGAAACTGTATTGGAAGACAAAAAGTATTTCTATACTGTTTTCAAATTTCTATTTTCACTGATTCTCAAGAAATACCTGTTAGAAACTACATAACCTGTTTTTAACAGGTGTTTCTACAAGATCTCCTCAAGTGATTCCTCCCAATCATTCTTCCTCCACACCTCCCTCTCCCCAAACTCTGATCCAACTTCTGGTTGACAGTAGTGCCACTAACAACTTCATTGATGAAGACTGGGCTCACCACTCCTCCCTACTCTTCATCTGCCTCCCTGACCCCATTCAACTCTGTTTATTCAATAGTAAACTCTCCTCTGCTAGAAGCATCACACATTACTCCTTTGTAACTGTGCACTTTAAAGACAGCATAATGCAGGAACTCTGGGCCCTGATCACACAGCCATACCAGAGCACTCTTGTCATCCTTAGAATGCTCTAGCTCTTGAGCACACATTTCCAAATTCACTGGCACCACCTTACCATAGCACTTAGTCAGAACACCCCTAACTCTTGCACTGCTATCCCTAAAGGTTACAACCCTCAACTCACCATCTTCTTCCATGACATACCCTTGCAAATTGGCCATAAAGCTGCCTTTGATCTCTGGAGACTGCAAGAATTTCTCCAAATAGAGATTGGAGTTGCTAACAATGCTGCAGCAAGCAAGAGGTCTCAGATCAGGTGATCTTGGACATAGTTGATATAATGTAGCCCCCCCCCTTCCTCCCAAATAAGGATATTGTTGTTGCATGTGTTGACAGCCAGCAAAAATGACAAGGTGGTGAACATCACCTCACTGCTGAGGTCCTTACAAGTCCTTAGGCATACAATGTGCCATCCATTCATTGAGATGTTCTCCTGGGCCACTCTTGCCAGATGCAGTAGTAGCAGAGCCATCCTTGGTGGAGGTGGTGGATTCTGCTGCCCCCCTCCTCAAGGTAGAAGAGGATTTTTAGTCGAGCAACAAATGAGTTGTATGCCTCTGCTGCTTTGTGCTAACTGATTTGCATGTCTGTCTATAGAATCAGCAAATACATCCCCTGTTGTTGACACTCCTTCTGTGGAACTTGAAACCATAAGCACCCTCTTTGATGTACAGAACACTCTATCAGCTGCAGACTTGGTTGGGCCACCATCCTCTCCTCCTACACTGCATTGGCACATCTCCACCTAGAAGCGCTGTTTATCACATTTGTATGTTGTTGCCTCTATGCTGTCCCCCAACTTACTCCACCTTGATGTTGAGATCAAGACAACTGACATGCAACAGAACTGTAGCATCTCTGTGCTCATAGATAGTGGTGCCACAGGTCTGTTCATTGATGCTGCATATGTGGAACAACAACACCTCACTATCTGCTCTCTTATGCTCCTCATTCTCATGTATGACATTGATGGCATGTGCAATGAAGCTGGATCTATCTGCTCCATCATCAACCTGGTTTTCTGCTATTGTATCCATGTAGAGTGCATGGTCTTTGCTGTCATGAGTCTGGAAAAGCAAGATATGATCCTTGGGTTCACTTGACTCTGGGAGCATAACCTGGAGATCAATTGGGCTAAGAGTGAGGTGCACATGAGTTGGTGTCCTCAGGGGTGCTCTACTTATGCAGAGGAGGCATGAATAGAGCACAAAGCAAGAGTTTGTGAGCATGCCACCATATGCTCCTGTTGCATAGAGCATCTCCCCTTTTCTGACATTAACCTGTTGGATCCTCTTTCCTTGGTGGTTCCTCATAGAGAGGCCCTCTATGAGGATGTTCAAGGTGTGGGATGTGAACCCTAACAGGAAGATGGACAAGATGGCAAGTTCACTAATGCTCTAGACCCAGAGTCCCCAGATGAGGCTATTAAAGTAGGTGACCAGATTTATGCTACCACTCTACTACTCTCTCCCCCCCCCTCCCCTCCTTCCCCTCAACTGAAGCTGTGATATGGGCCAGCCAGACTACATCCCAATTGGCCTAGGCATTTGCAGCCAATTCTCAGCCCAAGTCATCAAGTGGTACCATTCCACATCACCTGCAAGACTTTGAAGATGTATTCTCTAAGGCTTCCTTTGACTTGCTTTCTGAGCACAAGCAATGGGACCATGCAATCAAGGTTATTCCTGATGATGGACCATCTAGCTGCAGAGTGTACCTGCTGGCTCCTTAGAAGCAGGATAAGCTAGATGTGTTCTTGCAAGAAGACCTTGATTTGGGTTGAATACATCCCTCCAAGTCACTGATAGCCTTCTCCATCTTCTTCATCAAGAGGAAAGTTGGGTCTCTATGTCTGGTTCAGGATTATCATGGCTTGAATGCAATGATGGTGAAGAACTGCTACTCCTTACCACTTATCTCTGAACTTGTCAACAACCTATGAGGTGTGTATTACTTCACAAAGTTGGATGTCTACTGAGGCTACAATAATGTGCACATTAAAGAAGGAGATGAGTGGAAAGGTGGTGTTCCAAACCAATTGCAAACTCTTTGAACCTCTGATAATGTTCTTTGGTCTCACTAACAGCCCAGCCATCTTTCAGATGATGATGAAGACATATTCCATGACCTCATTGCACAAAGTGTTGTTTGCATGTATCTTGACAATATCCTCATCTACACTAAGATGTTTGAACATTGCCAGATCAACCAACACCAGCTCTACCTCAAACATGAGAAGTGCAAGTTTGAGCAGACCAAGGTTGAGTACCTGAGGCTGATCATCTCACATGGAATGGCTGAGATGGACCCAGTGAAGGTGGCTGGATTAGCAGAGTTGTCAGAGCTGAAGAACAAGAAGGAAGACTTCTACCAGAGGTTCATTCAAGACTTCTCTCAACATGCCTGTCTGCTCTTTGACCTCATGATCAAGAACAGTGTGTGGCAATGGAGAGCACTGCAGCAATATGCCTTCGACACCCTCAAACAAGCTGTTACTTTGCAACATGTCCTCCTCTTCCCTGATGACAACTCTCCCTTCTGCATTGAAGCAAATAGCTTTGACTTTGCTATGGGAGCAGTCCTCTTACAACAGCAAATGAGGATGGTAAGTGGCATCTTGTAGCCTTCTATTCCAAGAGCCTGAATGCAGTAGAATGGAACTATGAGATCCATGCTAAGGAGATGCTTGCAATTATTTGATCCTTTGAAGAATGGTGGCATTTCCTTGAGGGCATGCAGCACAAGTTTGAAGTTTGGACAGTCCACAAGAACCATGAGTACTTTCAGATGGCAAAGAAGCTCAAGCTAGTCCTTATATCTAGCCAACTTTGACTTCTCACTGCACCACAAACCTAGATGGAGCATGGACAAGCCAGATGTGCTATCTTGGTGAGCAGATCACAGTATGGGGTTAGACAACAATGACAACATTGTCCTCCTCAAACTTGAGCTCTTTGCCATCCATGCTCTTGAGGGTGTGGCTGTCCAAGGGGATGAAGTGAACATCCTCAAGAACATCTGGCAGAGAAACCAGGAGGGCCTGCAAGAGGACATGGTGGCACAGGAAGCAATGGCATTGCCAACAAATCAAGGTAAGGGCATTAAGTCTATGCATACTGATGAGTGGGCCCTTAAGAACAGCCTTCTAACCTTCCACAGGTACATCTATGTCCCTAATATGCCTGAACTACAAAGGTGCATACTTGAGCAGCACCACAATTCATGCATCATGGATCATCCAGGCAGGTGGAAGACTCTGGAGCCGATATCACAAAACTACTGGTGGTCCCAGATGTCTTAGTACATTGGCTTTTACACCAGCATCTGCGACCTATGCCTACAAACCAAGCCTTGTCATCAGCTCCCCATGGGCCAGCTTCACCCTCACCCTATTCCTGCTGAACAATGGAGTATGGCATCTGTAGACTTCATCATAGAGATGCCAGACACACAGATACGATGCAATCATGGTTGTGGTGGACCTCTATGGTAAGCGAGCACACTTCATCCCTATCCACATGATATGCTCATGCAAACTTAGTTTTAACACAATAAATGATTGAATCCACATGGTATAGTGGGTATAGTGCATGCTGCAAAGATATGGTAGTACTGAGCTTAGGTTAGGTAAGTATAAAATGCCATCAGTGCTGTGGTGCAAAGCCATTGCATGTAACAGAATTGGGTTCTTTCAAATGTATCATTGGAACACAGCAGAGGACCAGTGGCCAGATGCCTGGATCAGGTGAGGGGCCACTCCAGCTTCTTCTAAGAAAGTGGAACCTCACAACAACTAGCCTGCAATCAAGTCAGGGAAGAAGCAATGAAGGCATTCAATAAAGAAATGTCTTGTAAGATGAGTCCCATTAGCTAAGAGCCACAGCTTGCATCAAAGCAGGAGCTTTTCTAATCTGCTTCTCAGATTGCTGATAGGGGTCAGTGACATGGAGGATTCTCTTAATGATTGCACAATTGCCCTCAAAGAAGGCATCAGCCTTGTAGGTCAGGAGCAAAAATTTGAAGGAGTCCTCATGTAGTTGAAAAGTCAGGAACTTTGTTATTTTTCTGTTGTCCTATAGTCATGAGTCATTGAGCAGTGTTAATTCACCAAGTCAAAGAAGTCCATAGAAACTGGTGAGGAGTTGGGTGATGAATAGTCTATCATTGTGCAAGCTAGAGGGTGCATAGTAGGTGATGACCTCTTGCAGGTGATGTGGGTTAAGAGGAGTTTGCATTTGGTGTTGGTGGAGTAAAGCTTAAGGCAGCCTTTAAGAGTGTTTTTTACCAGCATGGAGTTGGAGATCTTGTGGACATTGAGAAAGTAGGGTTCTGGCTAGTTGCAGATGCTGGAGAGGTAAAGTCTGTACAGACCATGGTTCAATGTGATTGGACATGTATACAACAAAAAAGGAAAGGGAGTCCTGGATAGGTCTTGCCTCCATCTCATGTAGGCAGATGAAATGTAGGTAGGAGTTGAGGGCAGATCCATAGGATAGGTATGTGCTGTCCCCAATACAATTTCCAAGTGTGAGTGACACAAGTCTTTTGTGGGACCAAGCTTCTTTAGGGGTCTGCCTGGTCCAAATGGGAGATGGGATCATGATAGTTGAAACCTGCTTTCTTCGGTTTTTTCAGATGAAACTGATGGAAATTGAACAATCAACTTTGGAGGCATAAGCACATGGTGCCAAAATTTGAGCAACATTAACCATTGGTCCACAGAGTCCATTAAATATATGTATGTTAGGCTCATTATGACCATCCATTTTCTCAAAGTCAAATAATTTTCCAATGTCATCCAGATGCATCATCCACCCCATAAACTATTATTTTTAAAGGGGAAAATCAATAATAATTAAGAAAATACCTTTCTGGACACATCAGGCTATTAACATTCATGTGATGCACCTCCAAACATTTTAAAAATGATTTTTTGTTGAATAAAACTTAAGAAAAATTGTCTAAATTTCAAAAAAAAAATCATAAAAAAATGCCAGAAAAATTGCACAAAAACCAGGAAAAAACCAGGAAAAATCTGCAAAGCCACTGGCACCAAAAAGACCAGTTTAAACCAGTTCATGAACTGTGATTTTGCATTCCACAGAGCCACAAAACTGTGAACTGCCAAAATTATAAACTGCAAAAAACCTGAACCATGGTTCAGTTTTTTGTGATTCAGTTCAGTGTGGTTTCAGTCTTTTTACAGTTTTGTGAACTGGACCTCACAACACTAGCCATATTCATAATCTATGCAATAATCAATGATGGTGTATTTGGACTAGGCTCTTCTTTGAAGAAAGGATCGACTTGGTGAACCATCAGCTGGACCATTGATTAGAGCAATAAATTCTTTTCATCCTTTGTTTTGCAAGCACTGAATAGTGTTATCACTGACCACTTGAAGAGTGGAGTTGGGTATGGGCAAGCCAAAATATCCCATTGATGAACTTATGGTCTGATTCATTGTTTGCTCACCCATTTGTTCATGGTGCATTGATGAACTAACAGCCTGATTTGCTGGGTGTTACCAAAGACTCAACAGCTCCAGCATTCAGGAGTCATCCATGACAGATCTTTCATTGGGGGACTGCATCAATCTGTCCTTGGCAATAGATCTGTCACCCATCCTGGATATATCCTCCACAATGGCATTCATCATCTGCAGCTTCTTTTTCCTCTTCTCTTCTTCTTTTTTGCAAGCACCATTCATTGCTGCTGCTGCTTTTCTGTCTTGATCTGAACAGGTTCCATACTTAGCTGATACCATTTCTTTAGACTTGTTAAGGTAGACTGTCCAACAAAACATGTCAACAGGACCATGCTGTTCCTGCCACTCTCTCCAGAACTTCAATAGTCATAACAGCTTAGTGTGGCCAAGGTTATGAGGATCTTTGAATTTCATTGCAGTAGTGATGTACTTAGGAGCAATAAAATCCCATTGATTCAGCTTAATGGCTCCATATGGTGCATGTTCATAACAATAACCAGATGCCATTTCCAACAGGTAGTGCATCAGCAAGTCAAGTCATGGAAAGATCAGGCCAGTTACTGTAATGAAGATTCAAAAAATCTCACACTATTTGCTCTAATTCTACTTGGCCTTGAACAATCATTGCCAGTGGCTCCACTGGAACAATTAGAAATTCATCTGGATCATGCATGATAATCAGGTCTAGACAAGCCACAACTGATGGATTCTGATGTGGAGCTGGTACAGGACTGTTTGCACCATAAATAGCAACCATGTAGTCCATCCTTTTGGTCTTGAAGTCTTTGACCAATGTTGAAAACATTTCCTCGAAGGTAGGTCTGTTGGTTCAAGTGAGATCTGACATAATGAATCTCTCAATGAAGACAAGAAAACCTGACTGTCACACCTTTATCCCCAATCTAGCATACAATGCTCCAGCTTGAAATATCCATTTTTTTGAAGTGGAGGGTATCTGCTTCATCAACATGCTAAAAACCATGTTACCTCACAATGAAATATGAAGTGACCAGACAGCAGACAGCAGATAGCAGAATACTGCTTTACAAATGCTTTGAGGGATTTTTTCTCAACAATTTCATGATGCTAGAAAGCCTCAATGGCTTGCTTAATTGGACTTGTTTGAATTTCAAATTCATTTGATGCTGGGATCTTCAGGTTCAACTTCTGGTTGGGGTAATCCATAGAGCTCTGAATTCAAATTTTCTATTGAAAATTCATGTGATGCAATGCCCCAGCTAAAAAATGTATCATGGCCATGATGTGAATGCTCCAACTGAGAGTTGAATCCAGAAATCTACAAGAACAAAGAAAGTGTTTAAACACAAATCTACTTGAACCATTTGGCACACTTAAATTTATTGTAACAATCAAGAAGCCCTACATGTAATCTTTTGTCAGCCACTGTGGTTCACCTGTATGACATTGTATTTTGTTGGTGCAGGTGTTGGGCCTGCATAAGTTCAAATCCCTCCTGTGGCACTAAATACTGCTTCACATAACTTTTTTATGGCCAGGATGTAGAAAAGCCATCATGAGTAGTTTTGTGAGGTCCAGTTTAAAAAACCACAAAAACCAGCAAAAACTGGACTGAAATCAACCAGTTGAGTTTTTTTTATCAGTTGAGGTTTTTTTCATTTTGAAATACAAAAACCACAGTTTATTCAACTGGTTTAAATCAGTTTTGTAAGTGCCAGTGGTTCTCCAGCATTTCCCACAATTTTCAATGATTTCCCCCCTATTTTTCAGAAATTTCTTTTGAAGTTTCACAATTTTTTTATAAATGAGTAGAGGATGCCATAGGTATTTCCATGCATATCAAGCCCCTGGCCAGTGCATGCAAGTTACTGGATACAGGTATTGATTCCCATGAGTTGGCCCATCAAAATGAGCTTTGGATCATCCAAAACAGATCAGAAATGACTAAGATATTGTCGAAATATTAGAAAAATAGTATTTCAGGCATAACTCTATCAATTCCTCACCAATTTGCCTGATCTCAGGTTCATTTTGAAGCTCACAGGTGGCACTACTCATTCCTACCATTGGACTACAAAAAGATAGGTTGAGACCAGTTCAGTTCACAGTTTTTCTTGTTTGCAATAAACTGCAACTAGTTGCAGTTTACAGTTCTTCTAAGAATGGGTGAAAAAACTAGACTGAACTGGACCTTGCAACACTAATCAAGAGACCCACAGCTCCTATTTATCCCCAGCCACTGTGGTGCACCTGTATCCCATTGCATTTTATTGGTCCAGGTGTTGAGCCTGTGTGGGTTTGAATCTCTCTGTAGTACTACCACTTTACATAACACTTTTTGTTGAGCTCTGTAACTACTATCCCTGTCAGACATACCAGCTATCCCATCCAATGTCCTGGCTATCCCATCAAACTCACCATGATCCTGTCAGAAACATATGTTCCTCAGTTCTCTTACTCCATCTGCTTGGCATATTTGGCTGCAAGCTCCTCTGCATCATCAATGACTTTGCATTTCCCACCCAGCCAGCTGGAAGAGTGGGTACATTGGGTGGTAAGGGGGCAGAAGTGACTACAGTTCCATCTTTTTTAAATAGAGGCTTCATTGGACAGATCCTTTGAGCCAATGGTCTTGACAGAAGAGCTGCCAATCTTGACAGTGGGCAGTGAGTACACATTCATCATTGACATGGTAATGAGAGTAGGGTCAATGACAAGTTCATACATTGTCAAGATGGTGGAGGGAGCCTCTGGACTGTGAAGAGCAGACATGGTCA
>JAGGAW010017443.1:0-10576 GCA_017657375.1 Termitomyces sp. T27 | reverse complement strand
GAAATACAGGTGAAAACAGATATAATTTGCAATGCTAACCCCCTTACACCAGATATGTCTTAAAAAGGGTTTTTTCTGCATTCTTGTCCAATCAGAATCTGAAGAATCATCATTACAAACAGGTACAAAGAATTTAACAAGAACAATGAAGTTTCTCGGTATAAGTAACTCGTCTTAACATCCTCGTAACCTTTCCTCCTTCGTTTCACTTGTAAGATGTCTTCTACACCACCAGCATCGGGGAAATCTGTACCTTTCGATCCCCAATTCTACCATATCTTGGCAGGACAACTATTTGACTCGGTCTCAAGAAATCTCGTTCCGCTGCAGGCTATTACTGTCCACAAGAACTCAGGTATTATACTCAAAGTACAGCCCATTGCAGACTTTCAATCGACACTCGGATGTCACGGAGACTCTGATTCTGATGAGATTGTTGATCTGCTACATCTTACCATCCTTCCTGGCTTCGTCGACACACACGTTCATTGTACGTGATCAGTTCAACTGCCCGTAAATCTAGTTTACCTGATTCTCGAAGTATTCCTGCACTCGTACTCAGAAACGTCGTGGAGTGACCAGGTGACCAAGGAGAGCCTACCTGAACGCACGTTACGAGCCGGCGTCCATGCTCGAAAGACTCTGATGGCAGGTTACACAACCGTTCGGTAAAGTTGTTTCGGATCATCAATCGCACGAAAGTATTCAATACGTCTGCGATTCCAGTGATCTTGGTAATGAGGGCGCAGAAGATGCTGATATCGCGCTACGGAAGTGTCTTGCTGTCCTTCCTGGAGGGAAAGAGCCTATTTTAGTAGGACCAAGGTACTACTGTTCTAATCGTGCCATCGTCTCTACGGGAAGTTATGGTAAGCACTACTCGACACACTTTCAAAATTGGGTTGATTGTTTCTTGACCATGGGAATCGTAGGTCCCAAAAGTAGCCTTTTCCCATCTCAAAATGGGACCGAGGGAATTACTGGCGCCGAAGCAGCGGATGGAGTCGAGGGATGTATCAGAGCCGTTCGAAGACAAGTTGGTGCTGGTGCAGACTGGATCAAAGTAAGTCCTCATAGTGCATTAAATGCTTTGTATACTGAGTGATTGCGCCAATAGATCTATGCGGGTACGTTGGGTCATTTGATTTAATCAATTCGTTGAGATTAGAGTCCAATTCGCGGTACAGACTACAGACCTCGTTCGCGCATGACGGACATTTCGCCGGACATTGGCGGAACGACTCATCCCCTGTTCACGAGAGCCGAGCTCAGAGCGATGATAGACTGTGCTCACAGCCTAGGTGTTAAAGTTGCCGCACATGTCCACACTACCGATGTAATTGAACAGCTCCTTGAGCTCGGTGTAGACAGCATCGAACACGGAGCAGAACTCTTTGACGATGTACGAGGCACCTCACTGATCAGAAAATGGGTGGAAGTGGGGAGGAAATGTTTCTGGGTGCCGACACTATCTGCCTATTACCTCTATTTACAGCAGAGAAGATCCAATAGGTTGAGTGACTGGGAGCGGGCACAGATTTCATTCAAGAAGGTTTTCGAGTTTAGAGATACCGGGGAGGCAAAGGGCAAGCCCGATGTGATGAGAATAGCATGCGGCGGAGATACAGGTGCTTTTCCGCACGGGGAAAATGGGCTGGAGATGGTGTTGATGCGGAGACTGGGTGCATGTTGGGAAGACGTCCTTGCGTGGGGAACTCTAGGAGGGTGGGAGTGTGTGAGAGGTATGGAGTGGGAAGGTTCCCAAGGTGAATTGAGGGTCATGAATGTGGAAGCAAATTCTACGATAAATGGGAATTTGAAGGAGGTGTCAAAGTCGGCACTCGAGAGGGACATACCGTTTGGTGCAATTCGGCCTGGATGGGCTGCAGATTTGGTTGGCGTTGAAGGAAAGGTGGATGGTGGAGTAGATGATTTTGATGTGACTATCACGCAAGGTGTCAGGTTCGTGATGAAAGGAGCAATTGTATATATGAGGGATGGCAAAGCATTGGTGTAACTCAGGATTTGTCTACATACAGTACTCGCCCCCGTGACATTATGTTTCAATCACCAATTATGGGCCTATACTACGTTCGTTCCTGACGCATTTGCCTTCAGCCTGAGGCTACTGTAGAGTTACCCTCTACTCTCTTTGTCATGCTGCGGATAGTCATCAGTTGTCCTTGAATTGAATCCGTGGACAGTAGGTCTGAGTAGACGACCAGAGAGCTGTCGTACTTCCTCAGGCAACTCATTCCCGACTTTATCAATATAGAACCCCGGACGAGCTCGTAGTCAATGGCGACTCATTGGCGAGGGGGACTTTGTCTGCAAAGCTCTTATAAGTGACTGCAGATCAAAGTAGAATGGTAATCAATCAAACGGTGTTAGAATCGTGGTATTAATTCTGATTTTAGTACCGTTCACTAGACTCGAATCATGCCTGTAAGTTTGGGGTGGGAGAGGGTCAGGCAACTACCTTCAAGATTAAGTGACACCCAAACAGTCCAAACATCCTGGAGACAAATGGCCAATTAGCTCAATGTACCGACATTGAGAGAGGAAGATCTTGTTTTTTATACAACTACCGTAACCAGTAAATCCAGTTCAGGTACGAAGAGAAAAAGACAAGAGAGAGAGAAAGAAACGGACTTAGAGAGTAACCAGAAACTAGTTTGAGGTTTACGAACCACCTATGTAGCACCAAGAGACAACCAGACAGAGACGAGAGCACAACTTCGGATTCAACACGACACCCACACGTCCATCCTGCCCTGCACCCAGCATCCTCTATGACCCGAGGAAAGTAAGATAAGATGAAAATGAATTAGAGAGAGTAAAGACAAAAGGACACAGGTGAGTAAGTAAAGAACTAGTACCTTAGAACATCCACGATATATAAGAGTCAACTGCATACGTACAAGATCAACCGAATCCAGTAAAGTAAATGGGAAAGAAAAAGCATCAGGGCAAAGCGCAAGAAAAAACGACACATGAAAGAGACAACGTGCACAAAAAGGAAGAAAGAAATAAAAAAATTGAAAGTAACACATAACCGGTTGAAATTCGAGTTCTTTTCTTCCTTTGAGGTGCGATATATCGTGGGTCGGGGCAAGGTGTTTGGTGTGCTTTGCCAGGGCTCTGTATCATCCTACGCTCACACCTCGGCCATAGGCGTATCCTCCACCTCACCCTACTTGGCCTGTTGCTTAAGCCTCTAGGACGTGATGGTGCCAGCTGAGCCACCGCGCCCTTCCTCCTCTAGGTTCACGATGCACGTGATCATCGCAACTTAGATCCCTCATTGGTCTCGTGAAAACTTAGTTTTAACACAACCAATGATTGAATCCACACAGTGTTGTGCATGCTGCAAAGATACAGTAGTACTGAGCTCTTTGGGAGGGCTGGTGTCAGCCTGTCCCATGCTCGGTTGATTTATTTTGCTGTACGCAGCTAAACCCTACACGGCTTTGAGGAAACAATTGCAAAAGGAAGGCGAAAATCGATATATAAGTCCATCAAGATAGGTAGCAAGCAGCACAGTCAGATCCAAAGTATCCAAGCAAGTAAGAATTTTTTTCTTTGAAAAAAGAGGAGAGGCAGTGGGTCCATGTGACATCTGTAACGCATAAAGTATGAAATGAGGAGGTAGGCAGAAGAGCAAGAGAGTGGACAAGTCATCGGTCCATAGGAGTGAAATAAGTTGGTCTGTGAATCTAGTAGGAGATGCCGTCACCTGTGATGCAAAGCCATTGTGTGTAGCAGAATTGGGTTCTTTCGAATGTATTGTTGGAATCCGGCAGATGACCAGCAGCCAGATGCTTGGATAAGGTGAGGGGCTACTCCAGCCTCGGCTAAGAAAGTGGCACTTCCTGCTCGCAATGACTGGCCAGTGATTGAGTCAGGGAAGAAACGACAGAGGCGTTCAATAAAGAAATGTCTTGTGGGATGAGTCCCATCCCATAAGCCACAGCTCGCGTCGAAGCGGGAATTTTTCTGACCTGCTTCTCAGGTATGCGGTGAATTGTTGGTAGGGGTCAGTGACATGGGGGAGTCGCTTAATGATTACATGATTGCCCTCAAAGAAGGCATCGGCTTTGTGGGTCGGGAGCATAAATTCAAAGGAGTCTCTGTGTAGCTGAACTGTCAGGACTTTTGTTATTTTCCTGTCATCCCATAGTCATGGGTCATCTGGCAGTGTTAATTCACTGAGTCTAAGGAGCCTGTAGAAGCCAGTGGGGAGTTGGGCGACAAACAGCCTATCATTGTGCAAGTTGGAGGAAGCATAGTGTGTAATGACCTCCTGAAGGTGATCGCAGGTCAAGGGGAGTTTGCGTTTGGTGTTGGTGGAGTGAAGTTTAAGGCAGCCCTTTAGTGTGTTCTTTACCAGTGTAGAGTTGCAGATCTTGTGGACATCAGGAAAGTAGGGTTCTAGCTGGTTGCAGATGCCAGAGAGGTAAGTCTGTACAGAGCATGGTTCGATGTGACTGGACATGTACACAATAAAAAAAAGGATAGTGAATCCTGGGTGGGTCTCATCTCCATTTCATGCAGGCAGACAAAATTAAGGTAGGAGTTGAGGGTGGATTCATAGGATAGGTAAGTGCCGTCACCAATACAATTTCCAAGTGCGAGTGACTGTTCTCTAACAAGTCTTTCACAGGACCAGGCTTCCCTTATGGGCTGCCTGGTCTGAACAGGGAATGGGATCATGATAGGACTGCCCCCAGCAATTCATGAGGGGGTTGGAAGTGCTCAATGCTCAGGAAAGGGAAGAGGTGCGATGCTTTCTTGAATTCGCCCTGGGATACCAGGTCAGCGATCTCATTCTGTGTCCTGGGAATATGTCAGACCTTTAGCTTGTGGTTTCCAGCTATCATGATATCAACAACAAATTTGAGTAATGGGTTATAGAGTGGGAGCGCGTGGAGCAAGTTGAACATGTTAACAGTGTTCATGTTGTCTGTGAAAATCATCACTTTCGTGGGGTAGCCATCTTTGCTAGTGGCAGCTGTGAAAGCGCATGCCACCATGAGTGCCTCCAGGTAGAATATGAGGTGTTGTGGGGTCCTGGGGGGGGTGGCTCAAAATGATGCGCAGCACAGGGGAGGGAACCAGAAAGCCATTCCCATCAAGCACCCATCAGATTCAATGACAGTGTTGGTGTCGACCTCATCCCAGGTGATTGAGTCTAAGAGATGGACTCCAGGTGCACGTTTGATGTGGTTTGCACCCCAAGTGAGATCCGACTTGATCACATTGTTCGACCAAATCCTCGCTAGTGAGAAATCGCCAACTGCATTGATTTTTGCATAAATGTTGGATAGGGCAGGAGCAATCAAGGGAAAGATGTTTAAACCCCAGTTCACCCATCCCACAAGTCTTTGCCATGCATCTTTAGAAAAATACTTGGATTTACCTCTTGGAGATGCAGCAAATCTCCTCATTTCAGCGACGAGTTTGGCTTTTGCATTCTTGGGGAGGCTCATCATCATTGCATTCAGGTCTACAAGAATTCCAATGATAACCAAGGGGGAGCCAGACTGTTGTTTTCTGCACTTGTGGGGAATACTCAGGTTGTCCCACAGCATAAGCAGTTTATGTTGGTTCTGAGGGATGTAGGTATCATATGGCTGGTAGAGGACCAGATCTCCTTCCTTTTCAATGCTGTAGAAGTCATTGTTAAAGACCAGAGGTGAGTATACCCCATGCTTGTGCTGTGCAATCCAGGTGACCAGGCTGTTCACAGCACCCCAGCAATTTAGGGAGGCCCTACCATCAAAACAATTGCATCTATCAATGTATCGCTCATTGTCAATTGTGACTATTTGCTTCAGCTGCCAGTGTTTGTGCATGGAGATAAGTCTGTAGGCCTCAGCCACGTCAGACTTCCAGAGTGTGAGAGGGCAGTCAGAAACCTCACAAATGTGGAGGAGAAGTTCACCGAGGTGCCTCATGTTGTCCAGGGGCATACCAGCAATTTCAGTGTAGGGCACCATGGAGTTGAGAGAGTATTTGCCAGTAGACATATCAGTGACAAGTCAAAAGTTGTTTGAGCATGGTTTGGGCACTGCATAAATGGGGGAGCTGGTCATGAATGGGAGCAGGAGCTTTCCAAAGGAAGGAGAGAAACATTCTTTCTTAATCTCCTCATCTCACTGAGTTCTCAGAAAACATGCCTCAGCAGGGTCTTCTGGTGGTCCCAGTGACATGTCAGAGATCAAGGGATAGGTGTCGGGTTTTGTGTCTGCAAACAGCCAAAATCCCTTGCACAGGCTCCAGCAGACAGACGAGACAAAGGGTCAGTTTGGATGATCTACCAGAAGGTTTTCGAACATGTCTACGTTGATTGGAGTGACGATCTTGAATAGTTCAGAGTGGCTTCATAGGGTCTCGAGGGATCTGGAATTTGTGAGTTCAGAGAGGGGGGGTTCAGAGAGTGGTTTGGCTGTTTCAGACCAGTCAGAGGTTGTTTTGGAGAAGTGAAGTTGGTAATTGTCGTAGTAGTTGTAACGCAGGTATTTGGGTTGGCAGTCCTTACAAATTTCAAACCTTGCCTGTTTCTGTGCATTTGTGTTTAGGGTGTGCTCCTCCACATGTTTTACAGACATGTTGGAGATAACAGGTCCCTGTGTTGTAAGGGCACCCATGAGTGGTGTTCCAGCATTTACAGATGGCTTGCGACTCACGTTTTGCTCTTGCACTGCCACCAGCTTTGTTTGATCCCATGGAGCCTTTTTTGTTCCCATAGTAGATTCCATCAACATCGAGGGTTGAATCTCAAATGTCAGCAAACTCATGTCTGTCAGTGAGCAGCAGTCTCGTACCTCCCTCAACCCTCACATGGATGGCCTTGTCATATGCAATGACCTTTCCATGGGCAGATTCATGCTTGGCGGCAAACAATCTGAGGATGTGGTTGATGTGGGACTGGAATTCATCTTCCCAATGCAGGAATGCAAATTTGAGTGCCTTAGCATAGATACTGGCGGCAACAAGACCCTAACCCTAAGTCTTAACCTTTTGAAGTGGAGCGCTGTATCCAAGGACGAGTTCACGATGTCCCATATGCCCTCTATTCTCTCTAGGAGCTCCAAGATGTCCGACTGAGCTGTAGATGGTGTCGAAGCATACTTCTTCCCCTCGCAGAACTTTGTCTCATTGGGAGGAGGGGAAATTGGTGGGAGCGGTGTGTGAGGTGAGTATTTTTCATTTGACCTCGTTGAGATTTCACATATATCTGCATAGGAACTTTCAGTTACTGATGCATTGGGGATCCCCATTCTGCTGAGCAAACTTCTCCTGCTCGTACCAAGCCATTTTTTGGTCATCAACCTTGTGCTGCTTGTGTCGGTGTTCTCCATCCTCATCAGAAGAGCAGGAAGATTCTGATGACTCATCACTGGAGTTGTCTTGTGCATCATGCTTTTGGAAAGACTTATGTTGCACAGATCATATGAGTTTGTCGGTAGCCCAAGCAATGGACTTGGGGGACATAGAGCGTGACTTTTGGTGGCATTTAGGAGCATCATCCCTTGCTTCATCTCTGGGGATTTGACCATCTCCCCCACTTTCTCCTGATCTGGTTCTGAATCCATCTCCCAATCTGTTTCCATATTTGATCCTTTCACCTCCTCCAGGAGAGCCTCTAGCATGGTAATCAACTTTGCTGAGAGCCTTGGCCTTTTCACAGTGTCTGGCATAATGGGGTCATTCAATGGCCTTTTGCTCAATACCTTCAACAAGTGTAAGGTAGCTGTTGATGCTGTCCTGGCAAGCCTCTTCGGGGATGGAAGATGAGTTTGCAGTGGTAACAATTCTGGTAATTGTGATCAGCTTGGACTTTTTGCCTTTCCTGAAGTCTTCAATGAGTCCCTTGAGTTGTTGGACGATGATGTGCTTGGCCCCAGTCAGAGTAACAGGGGTCATAGGCACAAGTCCACCTCCAGGTCCATCATCCCCTCCTCTGGCACTTGTACCTGAGGTAGTTTGAGTATGTGATCCTGCAGTCGGTGTTGACCCACCAGGTTGAGATGTTGATCCTGCATCAGGAGCACTTATTCAGTCAATAGGGGTGTTGGCGTTGAGGATGAAGTCTGATGAACATAGTTCAAGTATATAATTGTAAAATGCAAACTTTACATCTTGCTGATCTAGATGTTTGGTTTATTAGAGGAAGTCCCCTCCATGTGCAGTCTTTGCTCACCTAGAGAGAGGGAATATTAGTGGAAGTTCCCTAGAGAAACTTGTTCCACTCATGCCTCCTCTAGGTTTGCGATGCACATGATCATTGTGACTTAGATCCCTCATTGGTCTCGTGAAAACTTAGTTTTAACACAACCAAAACCCAGCAGTTAGAATGCAGTATGTCAGCGCATAAGAGGCGACCAACCAAATTCTATCAAATTATTCGTTAAGACTGCACAATGCCTTGGACCATGTTCATTTTGTCGAGAGTGAAGAGAATAGCTCGGTTAGGATTTGGATGTGTGTGGACGTTATTCATTCAGTGCGCAAACACGTGAACTTCGGAAAATGCACAGAGTGCTGGGGGAATAGCACTACAATTTCAACTTGATTTTGACTTGAATAAGTAGACTTGGACATGAAGCAAATTGAACTTAAGAACGTGAGGACAAAGTTGTAAGGCCGACTGTCCAGACTGAACAACCAAACACAAACAGTACTTCAAACATCCTTGTGAAAGGCCCCAGGAAACTCCCTATAAAGCTTGTCCATGAAATAGCAGATTTGAAGAGAAAATTTAGCCAAATCTAAGTCCTATCTTTGCAGATTTGAGGCTTTCGAGAGGCAATCTTAGTCTGTAATATTGCGGATTTGAGGCCCAGCTGGGCAAAAATTTTAGTAAATTTGACAACAAAATTCTTGAGGTGTTACACACATGATAGCTCAAGAAATTGTATTACTGACTTTGGTATTCATCACCTCAATGCTTCCCATCATGCCAGACAAGAAGAAAACATGGGGGAAAGCACTAATGCACAGATAAAACAATGAAAGAAATAAAAATAGGAGAATTTCCTTTTTTGGGTATATGTTGTCCGTTACTATAGTATTTCAACCAAGTGTTCACTGGGTGTGACGCGTTATGGAGGGTGTTCACTGGGATTGGTGTTCACACCTACCAAATTAGGTAATTCAGGGGTGCAGAGCACCCGGGCCGAAGATATCTGATGTCATTTTTGCCTATTTTTTAGCTATTTTTGCAGTTGTGACATGTTACAGGTACCGTAAGTGTTCAGTTCAGAGGCCTGCGTGACACGTTTTCTGAACACTTGGTCGAAATACTACAGTATTGTGGATTTGAGGCTTGAAAGATTGCGGATTTGAGGCCATAATTTGGGAAACTTCCGGACAAGCTTTATAGGGAGTTTCCCGGGGCCTCTTGTGAATGAAAAGATGAGTACAACGATCGCCCAGGATGCCGAAGTTTACTGTTACCCAGGTGACAAAAAGGTTCAAGATATGGATGCATTGTTTAGCTCCTTGTTCGCTCTGTGCGTGCTTCACGAGTACTCTTGAGATTGACCCAATACTGGATCTCCAAACAACCTTCCGAGAAAGACGCTCCATGACGAAAATGCTGGCCAACGCCCGGTCTGGGAATCATAAGTCCGACCTTGGACGGTTCTGAGAAACGATGGTGTGAAGTCAAGGTCACTAGGTTTATTCAAGGTTAGGTAACCATGAACGTTGTACCTTCTCTCAGTGGGTCCTTGTAAGTATACGCAAAAGCATTCTTGGATACCTTGTTTGAATTCCATAAAATGGACGACTTTTTTCGATGGTATAATCGCCGTTCGACTTGTCTATAGCTTGACCTTCACTGGGCTGAGAGATTTTTTCGACATGGCAACCTATCTTGTGAGTGGTCTTCGAAACCCGTACTTTATCAACTTAAACCTTCCGAAAGGTAAGCCAACGAGGAACCACCGACGCCGACATTGCCCCGATCAATCGTCTTCCCACTGAAATTTTGACACAGGTCTTCCACGCCGGTGTTCAAGATGATGAAACAGAGTCCTGGAGAACCTCTAGTGCCGTGACGTTTGCTATGTCTCTTTACCCCCTCACTGCTCTATCCATTTCACCAGGAAGCTCCGATCCAATGATACTAGCCAGTGTCTGTCGTCTTTGGAGGAACATCGCATGTTCGACACCACTTCTGTGGAGTACGATGTCCATTCTTTTCCAAAGGAGAGAGACTCTTCCGCTTCTTGAGAAATGGTTAGAATACTCTGGGCATCAACCACTTGATATTCACTTCATCGAACAATATGATTTGATGCAGGAAAAGCTCACAACTGAGATCATGTCCCTCCTCATCCGTGAAGCTCATCGGTGGAAATCGATTTACTTTTCTTTCGCGGCAGAGATCAACCCGGTGCTGGACAATCTATCTCCAGGAACTTGCACTAAGCTCGAATCCGCGGTCGTTCTCAGTTATAGGGAGATGAGTCGCCTCCCCAACTTGCCCGAAGCGCTCGATCGACCAGAGAAAGTTTGGAATGCTCTATATACTTCACCTGTACTCCGTCATGTAAAATGGGATCTG
>JAGGAW010017441.1:0-10635 GCA_017657375.1 Termitomyces sp. T27 | reverse complement strand
CAATTGTTCTGAAAACCTCACTCAATCATAGGCTTGGTCAAATTCTAAAGCAAAGCAATGGTGCCTGTCTGAGGAGTACCTCACAAGCCGAGAAGCTCAAAAAGCTCTTTCAGAATACCTCAAAAAAAGACTCAGAGTTTCTCAAGGAAATCGAAAATCGTGTTGGCTGTGTTCATAATCTAGACAACCTGGCGCAGACATCAGAAGTGCTATACAATGCAGATTCCCACCATGATTCCAATATTCCTCTCTCTGCAGTCATCCATACAGAGCTCGGCATTGTTGTTGGTAATGCTCCCAATGCTCTGTACACAGTTGAGAAGCTGATGGAAGGAAGTGATGGACTAATAGCTGCGGCAGAAGAGGAGAATATCTGGGCTTTTGATGATCAAGGCCAAAAGTGGTCCGAGAGTGGTCTAATGCCACTTCTTGATGACGACGATGAAGAGGGGGGCAACTAGCAATTTTTAATGAATTTTCTGTAATTTTTTTCTATGGTTTAATGTCACGATTCTTCCTTAGAAACCAACCATCCGTGATCCGTGACAAGGGGTCATTTGGGAAACGAAACAAACGAATTCATCCAATCCGGATTCCGAGCCCGGCGTTGTAGTAAGTAGTTGAATCGATGCAAGACGCATCCATTTCCAATGTCATACCAACGGGCTTCTTTGACATCTTGCGCTGGCAGCAAGCAAAGTGACTTCAACGGCAATCTTCTGGAAGAACCTGCGTCCGAGAGAAGCACTTTACTTCAACAGAATTCGTGAGCTCAATGTGATGAGTTCAAGTCGACAGAGATCCGCGGCCATCACGCTCAGGTGCGGTGGCTGTGCAAAAGATTGAACTGTTGAACATACCTTGTGTATGCCTCTCGCGCAGCTGCAGTCAGGTCTCCTCCAAATCGAATGCAATTTCTTCTTACTTTCCATGTTCTGCCACTCTTCACATTACCGTACTACCAGACTGAATTTATCTCGTCAACAGCAAGTTAACATCCGACTGTTTTCAGCCTGCTGCCTGATCTTGGTGAGTATCATTTCGTGGATCCAGCTGAGAGCTACATAGCCACCTCCTAGCGGGTGGGTGGACGTCTTGTGGGCTCCGATTGCACGCTCGGGCTCATCCATGCTGTTATTGCCGTACGCTTTGGAAATGCTTCTCAGCGGAACCCTACTGACTAGCGTTTGTAGGCCCTTTGCATAATCCAATCGCACTTGTAACCCTTTCCCTGAGCCAGTCTTTATTGAATCACATTCTCCATCAAGAACGTGTTGATTCATTCCAGAGTTAATGCATGGACCAAGGACGAAAAGGTTGATATCCCGGGAAGTCGATGAAGGCCGTAGAATTCTTTTTTTGCGAGCAGAAAGTAAGCGGATCGCTGCACACATAGTCCGTCGCAATTACTCTGATGCCGTGATACTCACTGATTACTCCACCTCCTCCACTCTATTTCCAGTTACAACGGCCTTACTATTGTCGACTTGATTCTGAGCAGGCAGTGTGACACTTGACTAGTAACTCGCCCACTTGACCTTGAGCATCGCCGCTGAACCCTACACCTAGCTTATTCTACAGATGACCCGCTCGACTTCAAACAGCGCCGCTGATGTCGTACCCTTAGCTTATTCTCCAGATACCGCCTTAATGAACTCCGACCGAGGCTATTAGGTGTCTCAGCTACCTCCTTGAGTACCCGGTCGTGCCGATGCGCCAGGGTCAGGTTCGGTTGCGAATGCGGGTAAACATGTAGAAAGGTAAGGTTCCTGCGTTGAGTCGCCGCATTCGCCTTCATTCATTTCAAATGAAAGCCAGGCATCTACACCTTAAATCCACTAAATCCACTCTTTCTTGCCCGGACAGAGTCACTCGAGTCCTGAGTCCTGAGCCTGTTTTTCAAAAGTCTCGACATCCTTACCGTTACTTCGTGTCGACCCCCTGTCTTCCCTTTCGACGTGACATTTAATTCCCAGGTATGGACACATTTTCTTGACTACAATCTGCGGGACTCAATCATCCTGTTCGGAAGATTTCCACGTACCTCCACCAAACGAGCCTCAAGCTCGTCGCGCCTCAGGAGGTAAGGACCGGCATCATACTTCAGCTACGTCCCGCTACCACTCCCGCTTCAACGAAGTCACCCGACCGCCAAGCTAGCACTCCCAAAGCTCTGCGAATATCAGGAACAACCGTATTCAGCAACATGTAGCATCGGTGATATCCCATATGCCTGAGTACTCGCCTTTGTCTTGAGATTCGTTGGAAAGAGGGTCAGGATATCTAAGTGATTGAAGCTACGCACCAACGTGCGGCAGGAATCTGGGCGTTGATAGATCCGGCCGTTGATTGTTGTCGGTGCACGAAGCACAAAAACACAGCTTGAGAGCGTCTTCGCCTTCATGGACTTCCCTGAATTTCCCATTGTATCCCTGTACAGGGCGTGACTTCGGAAATGAATTTGAAATCGGCTAGTACCCACTCATAGACCCGATCTAAGTAGTCCTGTCGTCCAACACCGTTGTTCAGCCATGATAAAACTTTCGGTCGATATGTATATATAATCTTACCTTTCGTTCAATTTGTTCTCAATAGTTGCACAGCTAGCCTCGTTCTCGACCATCCAATAGCCAAACACACCAAGTAGTCCCTGAGACGTTGCATCCAATCTAGTCGATGGTAGCACGTATCTTCAAACTCATGATGTCCCTGCATGATGTCGGGGAGATATACCTGATGCCGCTGATCGTCCTGGGAGTCGATTTACATTTATCAATCGCATCGATCTGTCGTCAGATTCCAGAGGCGAGCACAGTACGCTCTGCTTCCACTGAAGACACAATGAGAAGCACCAGCAAATTTACTGAATGCGAAGAACTCATCACTCACTTTCCCTGCTAGTCGATTTACATGTATCAATCGCATCGAGATCTAACGTCAGATTCCAGGGGCGAGCATAGTACGCCCTGCTTCCGCTGGAGACACAACTAGAATCGCCGACAAATTTACTGAGCACTAAGAATTTATAACTCACTTCCTCTCCTATTTTTAGCCTCGTGATAATAGCTGTTCGTACATGTTGGCGGGATGTTAACCGAAAGTATGATACGTGCCCTACCTCCTTCAAGGGCACGTTGATCCTAGGAATTGTTTCCTGTGTTAGAAAGGGTTGACGTCGCGCAGACTATGTGGTCATCTATCACACGCCGGGTAGATTCACAGGCTGAAGGAGATGCATACCCGAAGACCTTGAATGAAATAGATGAGTCCCGGAAGGCGAAATAGTCGAGCGAATAACTTTAAACCTACGGAATATTAAGAATCTATTTACGCCGGTGAGGAAGAAGGCAAGGCATTGACGGCGAACTCAAAATAAGAGCTCGGGCTTCGAGTGACTATGCTGGAGCGGGATAGAAGCGCAATCATTCCAATGGTGAGCTCCATCAAACACCTGTGCCTCGTTAAAATGCCTGCTCACAGACAGACATGAGCGGGAAGCAGCTGAAGGTATGATAAGATTTCCTGAGGCATGATGAACTTCTGGCTCATTTGGAAGAAAATCCTGAGCGAAACGGTTCATTCCTGCAGGTCGAAGTATTTCTTGACAATGTCTACACACCTGGGTGATAATGACACGTCCAAAGAGAAGGCGGGGCGCCTCTATTGACATGAAGCGACGACAAAGATACCAAGACATTTGATAAACAGGCTCGGGACTCAGGACTCGGTTGATTCTGTATAAACAACAAGAGACCCCTGTCTTTCATTCAACAAAAGCGGGGAACTTTGTCATCGTCCCTCCATGCAGAGTCAGCTTTGGAACGAGTCAACACGTTCTTGATAGGGAGTGAGTTTAAGATGGGCTCAGGAGAAGGAGAGAAGTTGTAAGGGCAGTATGTCTGATGTAATGCATGATAAAATGGACCTACAAATGCCAGTCAATAGGATTCAGCATTGTCGAGCAAATTCTGCAGTCAGCACATCCTTCTAGGCTCGTCACCAGCCTGTCCACGTTCGTTTGTGGACACGAGCAAGTGGGCAGGCTGGTAACGATCCTAACAGCCATCAGCACGTCGGACGTGTTTCTGAATTTCTTCCGATGGCTGGGGACTCTCTCCAAACCTCCGACTCGTCATGTCTTTATGCAATCTCTCCTAGAATATTGTCGTTGAAGTCACTTGGCTGCACACCGCTAATGACCTAATTTCGTTTACCGTAGTTTGCAGGATCACAATATCGGTGCAGTTCCCGTGGCGGCTTGGTGGCGGCATCCAATCAATCATCTCTAGTAGTTGCACTTGATTGGGTGATTCATACGTTGACTTGTGTACACGTAGAACGCGCGCTTCACATTCAAAGAAGAGACAAGATCTAGATAGAGGATTACGTTAGGATTATCCCAGCCACTCAGCTGACACGTCAACTTCGACCTGTATAGTACTAGTCTGGCATCCATCTTGACGACCTCTGAATTTTTTTTAATCAATTCGAAGATCTTACGTTACATCTCAAACTCGATTCTACTTTGACGAACCAATATTTGGCTCTGAAGCACTGTCTACACGGTTCCACACACTCTTCCAGGTCGTTTGCGTTCAGCGCGACACCTGAAGACTGGTTAACTTCATAAAACATTGAAAGTTACCAGTCACCGCCATCGCAATGGACTATCTTTGGTATCACCTCGGTCCTCGGCTACGGCTCATGTTGCTAAAAAGAATCGTCATCTGCCCCCTTTACGTCCTGTGGTTTCCCTTAACACCACATCATGTCGCTCAAAGTCAAATTGACATGTTCCTCGCCTGGTGTTGGTATAAGTATGCTCGAACCTACGTACATTGATTTCTTCTCATCTGCCTAAATACCATCATGCTTTGCCGCACCCTCATCATCACTCCAACCGTCCTCTTGACTCTGCTGGGAGCGAGTGCTAGCTCTCATAGGTCAGAAGACCCAAAGTGCCCAGAAGGCACTTATCCTGGCTTCGAGACCAACACTTGGCAGTACAGTACTCCTGCCGTCGACTTCTTCAACAAAACTGGATCTTTCTTCAACTCTGCGTGGTATGTGAGTAGATTTTTCTGTGCTTTAATCCTCACATACAAGTCACTATGACTGACACGATATAGATTGGTCCCTTGGTTGCAAGCCGTGGCGTGGACAACACCATAGGCTCCCTTCGTACTGGTATATGGCAAGGTACCATGTTCACTGAGGAGCTCGTAGGGTATTACCGCTCCCCTACCCAGCTCATCCTTCGATACTCCCTGCACAATGGAACTTTAAGTCTCCCAGTTGAAGGGTTCACATATACGATGTACACCGATCAACTCAGAATCAGGAGTATCTGCGGTGGAACTGCGACTTATCTCACCATGGAAACAGCATATTGCTCTGACAAAATTATACCTGCATATGATTACGCTGACGTAGGCCGGAGGGTTTTAGTCGATTCTGTGGCAAAGGAGTTGAATGCTCTTGTGTTCGCAGGAACTTGTCCTGTTGGTACGTTATAGTTATTGCCATAGATCACAATCAACATTCAGCTTACCTCGCGTCAGGTGGAAAATAATCCTCTCGATTTCTTTTTGACATGATCGCATTCACTTCTTTCCGGTGATTAGTAATTCTTCCATTTCCTACCAATACCAACCTTGTCTTCCTTCCGATGAATTCTGATATATCCACGTCATGAGACGAAACACTCGGTCCATGCTACCACCTAATCACAATAAGCGCAGCTCTCCACAGCTCAGGTCTCAGACCCTCATATGTATTCTAGTCTATCTGATAACTTTGTGATCTGATTCGGATCCAATTATGTTTTATGTATAGGATTGTGCATGCCTATCGAGGTTATCCTCGCCTACGATGACAGTTCTGGATGTGTTAATCTTCTTTGAAAGTTTGAAAGAAGCTTACTAGAGTCGTGCTGATTGTAATTGTGGTAGCACGGCCTCCCGGCTACAGCTGGCATCATCCGAAAGTCTTATCCAATAGTGGTGGATGAGAGGATTGTACTGCTCCGGTATCGGGTTTACGAGTGGGTACAGTTCTAGTTCTCAAGCTGCTTTAGTGCACCGACAACAACCAACGGCCGCATCTATCAACGCCCAGACTCAGCCTACCGCAAGTCGGTGCATAGCTTTGATTACTAGATATCCTGACCCATTGACCAACGAATCTCAGGACAAGGACAAATACTTGGGCATATGGGATATCCCCGATGCTACATGTAGCTGAATAGGGTTGTTCCTGCATGCGTCCTTCTGGATCTCAGCAGATCAAGGTCGTCGACTTTTTGTTCGTACTGATAATACACTGTGTGTGCTCCCCTTGCTCGCTCGTCGTATTTATCCGACTGCTGTAAAGTTCAAATTGAGTCACAGATAAGCCTCACAAGAACTATTTCTTAGTCAACCAGATGAAAAATTGCCATAAGATCCCATCCATTTCCTCCTTGGCTACGAGTGACACCGAGTGATGAGAACTCATTACTCGACTCCCCATAATCACACTTTGAGCTCTATTAAAACCTTTTTTGCCTTGTGAAAACAGCTGTTCGTAGACGTTAGTGGTAGGACACCTCGAGCTTTATTGAAAGCATGAACACTGAAAATAACCGTTCGCAGATGTGGACGTTTGGAGGTAACTAAAGATATGATACGTGCCCTACCTCCTTTGGGGGCGCGGTGATCCCAGGAGTGGTTGCTTGAGTTATACAGATCTGACGTCACGCAGACCATGAGGATCATCTATCACAGGCACATGCCAGGCAAATTTAACAGCTGGAGGGGATATGCACTCGAAAGCCTTGAACGAGATGGATAAGTCACGAAGGTTGTAGTTGCGAATGGCTTCATCATACCTTAGGTAGTCTACGTCAAAAGGGAAGGCAGGGTGTTGGCGCGAAATGATGGAAAAGAAACCATAGAAACCCCATCATTTCGACCGTGAGCCTGACTGAAACTCGTTAAAACGACGATTGAAGATATTTTATGAGTCCTTGCCTCCTTTTGAAAATCTTCAACAAGACGGTTGAGTCACCCAGGTTGGAGCAGTCAAGAAAAATGCCTGCATAGGAAGGGAGGGTAGGGCGTTGTCACGAAATGGCTTGCTCAGAGTCGAGTCGACACACTAGTGAGGACGTTGTGCAAAAAAAAGAAAAGGCGAGACTGGGATGGCGTTTGCGATAGGAAATAGAATGCTGCTGTCTAGTGAGGTGGCTCAGCAGGTATCATGGTAGTGGAGTAAATGCGACTGACTATATACATAGAAACCCTCTCATTTCTCCTCGAAAAGAAATTTACAGCCCTGGTTGACTTTCCGGCATAATCAATGTTGTCGTCCTCCCTACATACATCAACTATGGAACAGGTCGAAGCGTTCTTGATAGAGAATGAGATTAGAGGTGGGTCCAAGGGAAGTAGAGAAATAGTGAGGGCAGGATATCCGCCGTATTGGACGATACAAGGACCTACAAATGCCAGTCAGCCGGATCCTTCTGAGGGCTACTAGAACGTACTGCAATGACAACATGGAGGAACTCAGGCGTGTAATCGGAACGCACGAAATGTTTCTCTGCATGCTGGGACGTGATTAGCTCGATAATAATGCCGCTGGATTCACGAAATGATCCTCACCAAGATAAAAAAGGTCAAAGAGAGTTTACTAAACGTTTGAACAGAATCGGAGATGTCAACTTGGTGTTGACGAGAGAAATTCACTGCCTTCTAGTATAGTGGAACCAACATGGCGGAAGAGAGTAGCAAAACACATAACGAAGGAAAATTACATTCGATTTGAAGGAGACCTGGACAGACTATACTGAAGTTACTGCAAGGGAGAGTTGGAAGCGATAGTTCGCAGTCAGCACAGCCGCCACCACACGTGAACACGGTGATGGCCGCGGATCTCCGAAGTCATTAAAGTCAACCGCTCACCACAACCCCTTGAGCTCGAGGCTCGTGAAATCTGGTGGAATAACGTGCGAATGGACGCAGGTTCCACCAGAAGATTGACGTTGAAGTCTTTTGACTTTATGCCAGCGCAAGATGTCAAAGAATCCCTTACGTTGGTCTATGTCACCACGTATGAGTCCTCGCGATGTGGAAATTCATTATGGGTGCGTCTTGCATGGATTAAATCACTGCAACATCTAATGGACACCTAGCTGATGTTGGCGCTGTTAGCGATGATCCTGCCTCGAATACGGAATTAGAGCTTATTCCTGCTCCTGCCCATAGTATATCGTCCGTTCACTCTGTGATCCTCATCGAGCTCCTATGCCGTCCACACTTGTCACACTTCGTCAATCATCTATGCCTGGAATCTAATACCGACGTCCAAAGCTAGTTTTTGAATGATCATTTTGGTACAGTTCTCGTAGTGGCGTGCAGGCTTGCCAGTGGATGTCATTCTAAGGTATCTTATGAATTTGCGTATCACCGAACCTTGATTCGGGTGTACGAGAGCGTGTAGCTCGTTGTGCAAGATGAGACATTATTGAAGGGGTCCATTTCTCTCATTCAATTCTAAATTATGCCGCAAGACGACCACATCTTATGCTCAGCCTCACTTTGACGAATCAACATTTGGCTCTGAGGCATTGACTACATTGTTCACTCTTTCATAGAACACTCCTCATCAACTCCTCGTTTGTGCTCTGCGGCCCCTCTTTCTGACATCACATGGAGCAAACTCGACACTTACATTCCATTCTCCCTCTCGGTTGTCCGCCTCAATGATACGTCGCGTTTCTATTGCTTCCAGTACTTGACGTATTTCGGCAATTTTTCAATCATATGATAACACAGGGCTGATGGCAGTATCGAAAACCTCGCATCTGGCCTAACTCTTTCCGTAACAAGCATATAACCAGAGTATGTACCCTGTCCTTCAATCCTTCATGACAGACACCTCATGATCCACCTTATGGCCTCCTCTCATCTAACCTCGGTCTCTTCTCCATCAATTCATTGTATTCCAAGAAAACATGGATGGGCACCTTCCTTCAGTGAGACATGCACGGTTACAGATAATCTCTTAAATTCCGCATCATTTTGCTATATATCCCCTAATTTCCATACCTTTCTGCGAGGAGATATCTTGCGTGAAGCGACAATTCAGTCTCTATAGGACCCAGACATCATTTCCAATTGTCAGCTGACGGCTCCCCCTTGGTAAGTCCCATTTAAATAGACACCGCCACTATCAAACGACATCATTCTTTGTCATAGCCACTGCACTGCCTCTGCCATTACCTTCGACGGCAATCGTTCCCGGTCACAATAGGTGGCGGTCAGAGAGAAAACTGGATTCTGCAATCATTACAGCCACTGGAATTCAAAGGCCATATCCATCACGGATAGGCCACCAATCTAGCTAATACAGGCTAATGGAACAGCTATATAATATATATGCCTCAAGCCTCTCCTCTTCACATAGTTAGCAACACCATCTGTCTATCATCATGTCCTTCCGCACCCTCGTCATTGCCTCGACCGTCCTCTTGATTCTACTTGGAGCAAGTGCTAGCTCTCAGAGGGAGGAAGACCCAAAGTGCCCAGAGGGCTCTTATCCTGCCTTCGAGACCAACATCTGGCAGTACAACATTCCTGCGGTCAACTTCTTCAACAAAATTGGATCCTTCTTTGACTCTGAGTGGTATGTAAGTGAATTTTACATGATTTAATTGTCACGTACGAGTCACTGTAACTGACATGTGAAATAGATTGACCACTTGGTTGCAACCCAAGGCAAGGACAACACTATAGGCTCCCTTCGTACTGGTATATGGGGTGGTTCCATGTTCACCGAGGAGCTCGTAGGATATTTTCGCTCCCCTACCCAGCTCGTCCTTCGATATTCCTCATACAATGGAACTTTAAGTCTCCCAGTGCGGGGCTTCACATTAACGGCGTGGACTGATGAACTTAAACTGATGAGCATCTGCGGTGGAACTGCGACTTATTTCAGCATGTCAACAATATTTTGTACCGACAAAGTTCTGATTGCATACGATTACATTGACAAGGGCCGGAGGATGGTAGTTGACCCTGTGGCAAAGGAGTTGAATGCCCTTGTGTTCGCAGGAACTTGTCCTGTTGGTGCGTTATATTTCCATAGATCACAATCAACATTCAGCTTGCCTCATGCTAGGTGGGAAATGATATTCTCGATTTATTTGTGACATGGCATTCGTTTCTTTCCAGTGATCAACACATCAGGAGACGAAGCACTCGGTTCATTGGATACCACCTAAGCACGATAAGCGCAGCCTAGTTACGATACACATAGGTCAACCCTGCTCTCGTTGTCATGCATAATTCACGTTAATTAGCCATATAAAAAGTCTGAGTATTGTATCAGAAGGCGTCTACTTAGTACTATTTCATCACACCTTGAGCCCAAGCGAAATCATTTTAACTCCATGGAAATAACTGTTTGTAGACGTAGATGTTAGCGGGAGGTGAGTGAGCTGAAGGTATGATACCTGCCCTACCTCACCCCAAGGTGTACTGATCCTAGAGATTGTTTCCTGTGTTATCCAACGTTGGGCCATCTGGTAGATTTACAAGCTGGAGGAGATATGGATCCAAGAATTTTGAACCAGATAAATGATGAGCCCCGGAG
>JAGGAW010017440.1:0-10659 GCA_017657375.1 Termitomyces sp. T27 | reverse complement strand
AAGGAATCAAATGTAAGACATATAGGATACATGTGATATAACTGAATAGAGAAAGATAATCAGATGTGAAACTAATAAAAATGTGTAGCATGTGATTATAGAGGAGAATGGCATGTGATATCCAAACAGACTTGGAGTGAGATGGTGATCATGAAAGCATGTATAAAAGCATTTCTAACATGCAGTGCACTCTGCAAATGGGAGCACAAACCTGCTGCCATTGAACACTGCATGCTACACATTTCTCTCAGCTTTAGAGAGTAGCAAATTCCTGTTAGCTAAACAGCATGTGATGTGTTTACACCACCACAAATGATTCTTCCATTACCTGAGGCAGAGAAAATGCACATCCTGTTGTTCAAGTGCATGGGCAAGACATGGTACCAGTGTATGTGTGTACTGCACAAAGGACTTTTTGCAGAAAAATGACATATACTGCCAAATGTTGTGGAAGCACAACAATAATGTGATGAAGTTTTTTGTGTGTGTGTAGATAGGTGTTGAGCAAAGGTGATGCACTGATAAGGAATATGAGTATGTGTAGGAAGATTAAGAAAAAGGGTAGGCCTAAAGAGAGGCAGATGGTTGTTGGTGTAAGCATGCACAGAGTGTTTGTGAGTATGGGTGCAAGTGCAAGTGCAAGTGCACTGCCAAAAGTGTCATCAGAGTTGCAAGCAGAAGAAGAGAGGCAAGAAGAGGAAGGTACAGCTACCAGAGATGGAAATGAAGATTGAAGGCAAGGAGGAATTGATTGATTATGATGTCAATAGAGGAGGAGGATTAAGTGGGCTTCAACATTGCTAATACCATACACTCATGCTGTTCTCACCACGATGCCCTGCACAAATAGACTCTTTATAGAGTAGTATAACTTCCAGCAGATCATCGCACATAACAGTGGCCACATTAATTGCACTTGATTTGGTGGACATGTTATAGGCAGGAGCTATTTATGGCTGTGCAGAACTATAAGTTAAATTATTGAAGCAGAATGCCTTAGGGTTAGACTATGTGTATACCTTCCACCTCTTTTCACACAGTTTACTTATCCTACATCAGCTATAACATCTGTGATGTGGATACTTTCTTAAATCAGACCTTTAAAGATGGCTCAGGCTCTATGGCTGCACTTCATTTCAATATGTCTTATAGAAACTACAATGATGAGCCAAGTTGGTTAAGTGCTTTCATGAGTCATGTCCCCTTTTTTTCCAGTCCATCATCACTTAACACTTCTTGCAGCACCTACTCCTGCCCTAGTTCTAACCATCTTAGCCTCTTGCCCTCCATCAGCTGTGGTACCCCCAAGATCAACATCATCAAAGCTGAACACTTGAAGGACACACTGACCAGACACATTGCGTCCATAATCAAAGTCAGCATCAGGCTGCATGGAAAGAGAAAGATCTGATTGGTTCAGTAAACAAGTACTTGCATTTCCAGTAAATTCTGTATCATTTTTCTAAGACTTATCATGATTAAAAGGTGCATTAGCTTGCTCTGCTACTTCTTTCTTTCTTCTTTTAATTGCTCTATTAAGTATCTCAATCTCAAGATCTATTGACTTGAATTTCAGTTTGAGCTTTATATTGGTGTTAGTTCTTTTTTACAGTTTTATACAAAACAACTTGCTTAATTTGACTGTGATGCCATGTTTTTTTAGTGCGAATAAATTAAGAAAAGATACTTGAACAGATTTCCTCTAGTTGCTGCAGATTGTTTTTCTCACTCTAACATCTCTGATCCCAAAATCTGGCTTTTGCCAGCACTTCTTCTGTTGTCCTTGACTATCAGCACTTTAATTTAAATTTGGTTCCACAACTTGCTCTGTTAAGATTAGTTCTAACCTTACTCAACAAAAAGGCCTCCAAAGTTTTATGATATATTCTTACTCACATGTGGCAGCTTATGTGCATGCTTAGATTCTAAGCCCATAAAGGAAAAAAGAATATACTGAAGTTCTTTCCATGCCTTCTCAAAAGTTGTTTAAGCTCAAGATCTTCAGTACAGCAAATGAGAGTAAGATGGCTCCTCAATGAACCCAAGTGCATGCTCACTATTGACATTCATCCTCACTAAAAATTATGTCAACATCACTTAATTTCTAAGCATCACCACAATTTCATTGACCACTTTGGCTCCATGTTGATGAAGGTGTTATATACATTGAAAATCTTTGAAGATCAAAACTCTTGTGCATACATGCTTTCTCCTTGTTGCTATCACTATGTCTGATTCTTTTAGTGCTTTCTTCATATGCATGCAAAGTTACATAACCTGATGTGTGTTGTCCTGTTTTTCTTCATTTTTTATCATGCTGGAGTTGACACTTTGGTGGAACAATTTATGCTTTTTGCCATGTTCATACAATTATTTTAAGAAGTATTTTACATTATATGAAGTTGACTTAACATCCTTTAGAAACATTTTTGCCTAAGTGAGTACTTCTATTATATAGCCACTTTTGAGCTTATATATATAATCTTATTTTTTATATATAGAAAACAACAAAAATACACCATATATTAAAAGCTTTTAAAATTAATTTTTGATTTTAAAAAGAAACTTGTTATTGGTGATCTAGATGATGTCATGCATATGACAGATTTAGTCAGCCTTTCATTATGTTCTCTGTCTTATCTTTGTCTCATATACAATATCACTTGATAGATACAAAAAAAGAATTCTAATGCATGAGCTGATGATATAAAAAGCATTAAAAGACTCATACTTGACTAAATTACTTCATCAAATGGCAGTCTTAATTCTTCACTGATTCAAAATATCAAAGCCAACAAGGGATTTTATTATGATTATATAGAAAAGCTTCTCTGTCCTATAAACTTAAACTAATTTGATGAAGTGTAAGAAATAAATATGTATTGTCATTGCCATTTACTGATTTTAAAAGTTAAGTCACAGCTGCAAAACAACAAGATTAGCACTTTAAATAATGAGTAGCTATTTTTTTTATATTGAAGTTATAAATACAACTTAAAAGATCTGTGAAATGATCTATTTCACAGTTATTTTTTAGTGACAATGTGATAATTATGAGTCAATCAAGCTGTATATATTTATTAGTCTTTACAAATATATTTTTACATTTTCAAATTCAGTAGAGAAAGAATTCAAAGCTATCAAATCAAGCAATGCATGCATTCATAACATGACATGTGTCACAGCACTATCAATTGCATATGTTGCAACTCATGTTAGTATATATATTATTGCTATTATATTGCAACACAACTTTAATAGTTATTTACAGGTAAAATTTGCACTTTGCTTATTATCAATGTTTTCATGCTTGAATTTAGTGCTTAATTTCAAACAATTTTACTATTTTATTTTTGATCTCTTTAAAGATGTAAATAAACAGCAAAAGGTTAATAATTTGATCAACTGATGAAACAAGTAAGAATATTTTTTTCTCATCAATTTTACAGCTCTACATTAGTTATATAGACAAATATTTCTCTCAAACAATGGCTACACTTTAAATAAGAAAAATACAGTACATAGCAGAATCAAGGCAAAGTGAGCCATATTAAAAAATTTTAAAAGCAGTGTTGAAAAATTGCATAGCTAAATATAAATGTAGCAATTTTTTTATTTACATATAAATGTATTAATAGAGGAGTTTTAGCTGCTACCATTTTATTCAAGGCAGCTTTATATAAATAAAGCAGCAAATTATTTTTCAATTAAGTATTGATAGTTGAAAAAATAATTGTTAAGATATCTTAAACTTGCTAATTTGTATAATAGTTAATGTGATATGTTCAATATATGCTATAAATGAAATAATATAATGTTTATAAATTATTTTTTAAATGCTAAGTTAATATTTAATTTTTATATACAAATTTCAAGACTAATAATATTTAAAAATAAAAATTATTGAGTAGTAAGAAAAAACTATCAATTCAATTTTTTTTGCTATATTTAATTTTTTTTGATAATCTATGCATGCTCTCAGATGCTAAGCATAAAAATTTCATAGAAAATGAACATCATTGAATACTATTAAGTCATACTACAAATTTAATTTAAGTTCTTTATTAGAGCCATTTAAAGTAAAATGGACTCTCTTTACCACATAACTTATCTCCTTCATTCTTTTAAATTATTTTTGCTGATCCACAATTTTTTACAGGTTGTGTAGAGGTTACTTTTATCTTATTCACTACATGCAAAACCCATATATACCTTATCCTTTTAAGCATATTCTCATCTTGATTTAGTATCTTTACTTTTCACTTCTTCTAAGATTATTCTCCCTCTTTTTCTTTCTTAATTCATTATTCTAAACTTTTTACAGTTCTTAAAAGCAGCTTTTCATCTTATTCCCTATATATATTCTATTCTTTCTGCATTTAATGAAAGAAGAGATATGTTAAAAACTTAATATTCTTTTATAAAATGCATTTTATATTTTTCTCTCTTCTCTTCATCATTTAACCTAGTACAATTACATATTCATAGTAATAAATTTTTCTATTTTCTATCGTCAATAATTAATATAAATCTTCTTAGTACTCACCACACTTACAACAATGCTTTAAGCAAAAGCTTCCAAGCTTTTGATTTCTTTTACCATCAAAATTTGCAAGCTAACTGGATGAGCTCATTGTAGCTACCCTCTACTTGAAGTAGACATTGATAAATACATTAAAATATGACTAACATTCTTTTCATTACTAGACTATTAATTTTTAGGTCTTCAGCGCAATCAACACTTACAACAATGCTTTAAGCAAAAGCTTCCAGGCTTTTGATTTCTTTCACCATCAAAATTTGCAAGCTAATTGGATGAGCTTATTGTAGCTACCCTTTACTTGAAGTAAACATTAATAAATACATTAAAGTATGACTAACATTCTTTTCATTACTAGACTATTAATTTTTAGGTCTTCAGCACAATCAAAAGGTCAAAATTCAATGCAGCTTCTCTGGCTTTAAGCTCTTTAATGCTTAATTTGTTGAATATATATAGAATATCTATTATAGAACTTTTTTCAGCAATGAAATTCATTTTATGAAAAATTTGCTTGCTATTCTGCCTAATATAAGTTTGAATTATTTAATATAGTTAACCTCATTGACTTATATTAATTCATATGAGCTGCACATAATATAAAGGTTAAGTTTGATGATGAGTCTCTATTGATCATTAGTAAAAGATACTATTAGAAGATAAGTGACTTTTTTTTATACAAATATTCAGCTTATATATATGCTATAAATGTAGCTAAGAATAAATAAATTATATTTTATTAGCTATTGTAATGTGAGTCATTATTGTGCAAATCAATAAAATCATAATCTTAAACTCTTAATAAAAATACTTACAATGTAAGAGCAGCACAAACACTATGTTGATAAAAGTGAAATTTTACATTATTTTTATTTATAAAAAAATAACATCAATATTTCTAATTGCAAATACACTGTAAAGGTATAATTTCTTTTGACTATAAAGGATTTGACTTCTTTGACAGAAAATAATTCAGAAAAAAAAATTCCCTTGAACATTTATTAAAAACAATAAAAATTAAATTTGATTCATTGAAATAAGTAGCTCTTTTAAAGGATTTTGCATTATATAAGTGATCAGTGGTAAAAAATTATATTTGAATAAAGAACTTAAGCCAAAAGCTAAACTGATGATTAATAAGAGATTGAATTGTGTATTAAGTGAGAAAAAAAATCTCAAGAAAACAATGACACATAGCAAAAATTGAACTCTGCCCTATTGATACAGTAGTTTTATGTCTTGCAATAAATATGGAGCTTACATTGAGTACTTTTTATTTTATATTTTAAAATAATGTGAAAATTAAACTTTTATTCAATATAACAAATACTATTAATTTATTCAGTGCCTATTAAATTGTCAAATAAGCTTTTAAATTATCACCATTTTCACTGTCTTTATTTGAGTTTGACAAGTGATGATAAATTATTTAAGCAAGTATAATATTATTTAAGCAGGTATAATATCATCTTTGATCTTCTTATAAAAATGCCTTTTCACTTACAAAAACACTCTTACATTCAAATCACTATCTTTTTCAATGCTACTAAACATGTTTGAGTCTGCATTTATTGCCTAATATCTCAAATATTTTCATATGCCTTCATCATTTTCATTTTATTTTGTTTTAGTACCATATGCCTTGTATATTTTCTCCTCCTTAATAACTATGATCATTTTAAAAATCACCTGCCTACTTATAATAAGGCCATGCATTTAAAATTTTGCATTTTCAGTTAATTTTTTTCTTTTTTTTCTCTTTCTTTCTTTGTGTCTTATTTCTCATAGGTTGCTTTTTCAAAATGAAGCATAAAAACTACTTTTTTAGTTGTTTTATTACTTTGAATTATTGCTTTAAATTCAAGTCCTTGAAGCTATACCAACATTTTATAGCAGAACATATTTTCACATAAGTTAGTTGAAATGCATATATAAACATTTTTCAGTTTTTTTTTCTCACTACATCTTAAATCTTTGCTGTTTTGACTTCAATTCTTCCTTTTTTAACTTCTAAGCTCAAGAAACCAAAAATTATCACTAAATTACCAAGACCTAATTCCATTCAAACTCTACTGCCTTTAAGATTCTTCACTCAGCTCCTCTATTTTTAGCTCTGCATCCTTTACCTCCTCTCTGACTCATAAATTAAAACCACTTTCATCTTCATTCTTATCTTCATCTTCATCTTTATTTTGTCTCATTTACTCATTTTTATCCACTTCATCTTAGTTGAACATGTCAAAAATCTCTTTAAATAGCATTATAAATGCCAAGCACATTTTTGAACCTGCATTATTTAATTACTTTGCTGAGCATATCATCATGATGAAAGGCTCATATGTTGCTCACTTGTTTTTTTTTCTAAACTAAACTAATTTCTATAACAATCTCTATAACTGCTTTTTGCTACTATTTTTCTTGTCTTCATATTAACATCATCAATTTTGACTTAGTTTTTATATTTATGATCAAGTGCCATCATATTAGTCATGCTGGTGCTCAAAGCCTCTCTATAAATTTGATCACAACAAACAAATTGAAGCCTCAAAATCTGCTTGCAATAACAAGTAGCATAGGAAGTTTTGATGAGATTTTAGTTACATAGTTTGAACATGCACTGCTCTCCAAACCACCCTGTTTTCATCTTTAAATCTAAATGTTGATGCCATCAAAGAAGTTATTAAAGACTACAAATCCTGGCTCATTTATTAATGTGGTGACCAAAAATACCTCAACACATATCACCTTGTTGTTCTTCTCTACTCTTATTTCCATCTTAGAAATTAACACTGCTTACCTTTTCACCTTTTTGAGCTTAACACTGACTTTGCAGCTAATGACAACAGCAAGTACCCATTTCAACACTTGATCTTATTTCATTGTCACTTACAATGTCTACAGAATGCACTCAAATAGTTTATTATTAAAACAACATTCATATTTATTTTCTTTTTTGCTTTCTATGCTCTATCTGCTGCTAAGTCTAGTACTACTACTGCTGCTTTTGCTGTGAACAAGCTTGCTTTGTCTATGTTCACTAATGTTAATTGCTATGACATGTCGCTTTGTTTTGAATCCAGTCATGATTATGACTACAATTTCTTCAGTTTTGTATTCATTGTCCTAATCACTTTGGTTCAATCTCAATATTCTCAACTTAGCCTATGAGTTAAATAACCTGATCAATGCAAGCCACACTAATTGATGTTGCTGGTTCAATTCCAGCTTCTGTATGCATCTGACAAAAGAAAGCCATGGCTTCTCAACTGTCATAGTCACACTCCTTTTTTTCTATCTTACCATCAACTCTTTTCTCTCCTTGTCTCTAGCAGTTTAAACTTAATATGCTCAGAGCACAAGTCTCTTCTCTTGTCTAAATCCTACTTCAATTACAATTTTTACAGAATCAAATACAAAAGAGAGGGCTGCAAACACTGATATATCTTCTCTAATCAGGACTAAATAAAACATGACACATTGGAATCAACATATGATACATTACAATAGCATGTCCTCTTTTCTTTACATCAACTTTTATACCCTAATATGCTTACACAGATGAAGACATTTTTATCACAAAACACTCAGATACCCAGCTCCTCTCTTGTTCATATAGGGCTTCTCAACATGCCCAGCTCAGTTATTATCTCATTTTAATATGATGGGAAGGGTAAAGCGGCTTAGAAGGCAGAGAAAAACAACTGAGAACAAGATTAGCAGAGGTGGGCACCAGTCTCGCACAATGTCAGCAGCCTATAAGAGAATGTGCTACCACTGAAGATGGTACTAGTAAGTAGAAACTCATTGTCCAGTGGTTGGTAGATAACCTTTTTTGTAGGCTTTTCCAGTGCACTCTTACTGCTTGTCTGCTGGTGCATTACAATGCTAATGATAAACTTTGACTGACTTTGAGCCTCCAATACTTAATCTTATTTTATCAAAGCTCATCCAGCATTCAGCAGCTGAGGGACTGCACTTCAGAGGTCCTGGATCATCAGAGTATAGCACTAGAGTCAGCACAGCAACATATGCAATGGCCTAGAGAGCAATGAACTTAGCAGCCAAGAAATTCAATGCATTGATGTGGTATGTTTGGAAGTATAATAGTGCATTAGACTGGCTGGCAGAGAATAAAGTGAGGCTAAATAACTTTTCTGGCTTGAATAATTTCTCCATGCTGGGAATGATCTTTCTAGAGCAGTTGGACCATTGGTTGTGGCAGCCTAGGCCATCCTCACTTAAGTCGAAAGAAGTAGAAAAGAAACTGTAATAGTCAATGTATCATAGTTGGTATCACCTCCTCCAGTATGAAAATCATAGGAGAGCAGAATGCAAATAAGTTTCTCATTTATTAGTGTGAGGTGTAAGTTGCTTAGTTGGTAAAACATTTGTAAGGGAGGTATTTAAGAGAAAAGTACTATGGTAGGAAATGCAACTGTAAGTAGTGGCAATGCTTTGAGGATTTGTAATAAGATAAGGTGTGAGACTTAGCATTTTTTTTTTATGATAAGCAGGATGTAGTCAGTATTAAAGAAGGAAATATAAAAAGTTAGCGAGAAGGTGAATGCTCAGTAAATCATCATAGTGCCACCTTCCCTTTGCTAAGTGCTAAGTGCCATGATGGGAAGTGGTAAAGTATTAAGAAGAGGAGAAATCAAACAGTAGTAATGTATCTTAAATGGTATTTTTGTGGGTTTTATAATTTTCATTCTTTTGTATATTCTTTTATCTTTATTTGTTGTTTTTTAGCAGTTTTTAAGTAGTGTTATGTTGAGGTGTTTTGGTTACATTCAATCAGTGTTGTCTTCATTGGAGTTGGAGAGTTCAAGGTCAAGAAGGTTGTTGTCATCAAGTGCATCAGAATTTTCCATTTCTTGAAATTGTGTAGTAGAGATGTTGATGAGGTTGTTGGAAAAGAGAATATGTTTGCGAGCAAGGTAAGAAAGTCAGAAAGTGGCAATGGATCAGTGGAATACCAAACCATCTAATTCATAAAGGATATATGCACCTCCTCAATTGCAAAAAATAACAATAAGGAGGCTAAAATAGCATGGTTTCATTTTGCAGTTGTGTGTAGTTTCAATTTTAGTGTTCTACATGAGGACAAGCACTCTGCATTGAAAGTTAAAGTCATGAATGGTAGCAGCATATTCTTATTTGAAGTGAAAAGTGGCTTTGCAGTGCATGATATAGACAACTTTGTGTAATGCTGCTAGCTATTCTTGGTGCTTCTGTAGGTTGATAATGCAGCAGACAATAAGGTCGGTAATAGAGAGGAAGGGATCAGGTAGTGGTTGGAGGTAGATTGCTTTAACAATGTCTGCAGGGAGTAGGGGATGAGTCTTGGTAGTAGCATAGTAAGGGGAGCAGCCCAGGCACCAGCAGACAGTAACATATAGACTAAAAGATTGAGTGGATCACAAAACTCCAGTGGGACTTGTCACCATCGACAGCTTTGAAGAGCACTTGTTTAACATCAAAGTGAAGTCGCTTGACTATACTATTAGCTTTCTTATTATAGTCAAAAATGCAGATGTGGTGTATGTTGTACTTTTTTGCTAAGTAGTTGAGAGCTTTGAGGATTGGCAGGCTATTGTTAGTAACAATTTCTTGTAGCACACCTTATCAGCAGATGATGTCTTCAAATATCTAATTACCGATTAATTTGGCAATTTTGCAGTGGAGCATGCAGAATTCTGACCAATGGATCAGTGAATATCTACCTTGTATAATGAACTTGTAGTAGTGAAATGGTGGCATGACCATGGTGTCTATATGGATTTTGCTAAAGAGCAAGGCAGATAACAGTACTGTTGGCAGTATGTTGATTTTTGGCAGTTTGTTCAAGTGATGTCAGCAAATGCTTGAGGCCATCAAAAATCAAGACCTTGGTGTCCCAGATCATTGTGCATAGCCTGGAAAATACAGATTCAGCTATCAGGAGCAGCAACAAATTTATAGGCACCTGCATGGTCACATTGTCAGAGTCAACCAGTAGAAGAAGTTCATTGCATACTGGATGAATTTAGTGTATTTGTCATTGTCCATGTCAGCAGGGCATCCCATGTTAGTAAGCTAGTCTTTTATCTGCATCAAGCGTTCGTCTTGTAACCGGGCCT
>JAGGAW010017439.1:0-10687 GCA_017657375.1 Termitomyces sp. T27 | reverse complement strand
ATCGTCCGTCCGTCTGTCCGGCCATTCCCTGATTTGGTCAATGGATCACTTGTATCATATATTCCGGACACTGGACAGACGGATAGACAGACAGACTGTCCGGATTTTCCAAAATTCAGACATTCTGGCGTGATCTCAATCAAGCAAAATGATCTGAAATGATCCGGCTGGGTTATGGGCTCGACTATATTCGGCTTCAACATGAGCCTTTCTTCTTTCTTCATTTCTATCACTATGTCGGGCCCTCCCTGTATCCCCTCCAACCCAGATATCACTGGTATTGGTGTCAGAGCTGCCATCTATGCTCAGAACTTCTTCAGTTTCATTCCAGCTGCCCATGTCCTTTGGGATGGGAAGATCACACAAAACGAGCTCGATTCCATTGAAGAACAATCTTCCACTATCCTCATCACCACCTTTGCGCTCCTCTTTATGACCATTATCCAAGCTCACAGTCTGAATCCTGGCTTGAGCAATTTTCATGCAACTATCATACTCAACCTCAGTTGGATGGACAACATGAATGTTTTCATCTATTTTCTGCTCTACACCTTCCACAGGATGGAACGTCTACGGAAGAGGCAGAAAGAGAATGTCAACAGGTTCCAGACATTGGTGAGGGAGGGGAAAGGGGTTCTCAAAAGTCCAGTTTTTTGGATAGGTTCACTTCATTTGACACTCATGGGAGCTGTTGGATTATGGCTATGGAGCCATCCAGCAAGCTTTGGACAGTCTGGTCCTTGCACCACCACTGCTTCCATCATCTTCTGGGGTGGTAGAGTCACCCTTGCATCTAGAGCATTGCGGGATTGGTCTATCTGCATCTACGCCATGTTACTTGTCCCATGCATCAACATGGTCCTTCCTTTCACTATTGTGCTGATATCAGTCCCCTTTCTTTATGATCATGGTTACAAGATCAATGGCACAGAAATGCTATCTAAGGCCTTGTCAACCACATGGCTAGTCCAGAAGGTCCAGCACTTCACAGATTCAGCATGGCATTTACTCAAGGTAGCCACACCTGTAACTCCAGGGTTTGTCATACTTGCTGTGATTGATGTCTTCTTTGTCATCAATACTGAGCTGGCACTTCATGACAACAAAAAACTGCTAAAACAACAAGATGACAGTACCTGGACTTTTGGACAAGTACTTGCACTCATGCTACTCCTTGTTCCTACTTGGGCTTTCTTTGGAATTCTGTTTGAGCAGAAAGATACTCAGATGAAGAAAATAAAAGCACTTGTGGAAAAATCAGTGGCTGGGGATCATTCTAAGGCTCAAGAACTGCTTGATGAGGATCCTGATGATAATGCAAAAGGCAAGAAAGATATTGATATTCCATATGAAGAAAGGACTTATGAAGCAGGACAGATCATGCACTTGTTGTGGAAGCAGCAAATGGACATCTAAATGTGGTTGAAATCCTGTATGAGCCTCATACAGCTGAACATGTTGGAGGTGAGATATATACCTTGGTTCAGTTATCAATGGGCTAACAGAATATACAAGGGTAAGCAGCAATTTTGTCAGCAGCATATTGAGAACATCTAGATATTGTTCTATGGATGGCTAGCAACAATCTATTAAACATCAAAGACAGTAAAAATATTCTATAATTAATTTACAGTTGAGAAATAGTTCATAACATGTTTGCAGATCAGAGGTTTGTAAATCCAATCAAATCTGCTGCCAAAGCCAAGGTAGGAGATGTTGTAAAAGTTTTGGTAGAACTTTATCTTGGAATCAATTCAAAAGGTGAGGGTGAATTGGATATAATGCTGATGTAAATCTTTGAACAACAGGCATCAGAGGAAGATCTTGCAAAGTCATTGGCCAGTGCAGCAGGGAAGGGCTTGAAACAAGCTGTTCATGTTTTGATGGCTTGTTTTCAGAGCTCCAAGGCAAATTGTAAGAACAATGTCTGATTATATATGTTAAGATGCTAATAACTTCTTTGTAGATGAATCAGGACAAACACCACTTCATAGAGCAGCAGCCAATGGGCATTTAAGCATTGTGAAAGAACTAATTTGGAGAGGTCATCATTATAAATTGGATGTAAAAAGTGGGTTCTCAGCTGATCCATCAGTGATATGCTAACACTATATATTTAGATCAATATCAGGAAACACCCCTTCATTGTGCTGTCACCAGTAGAAATTTTGATATTGTTGAATTTCTTATCATACAAGGTAGCAATGTGGATGCAAAAGGTTGAGACATGCTCATTGCTAACAGACATTGTGGATAACTGATTGTTTTTGCTTCCAGACAGGAATGGGGACACACCTCTGCATAGAGCAGCACAACAAGGAGATTATTTTGCTTCTTTTGCTAAGAAAACTAAAAATATTGATGCAATGAGTGAAGATCTCAGACAATTCCTGAGCATTGACATGCTGATGTTGTATTTTTAGATTATCAAACATGGACACCACTTCATTGTGCTGTATTTAATAAACATTTGAAAGCCACTCAATTTCTTGTTATATATGGAGCCAATGTGGATATAAGAGGTAACAAGTGTTGTTGATAATTAGACAGTTAAAGGCTAATCACTTTGGCCACAGATGCAGATGAAAATACACCTCTTCATCTTGCAACAAAGCATGGAGACTTGAATCTTGTCAGATTCATTGTCAGAAACAAACACCACTTCATTGTGCTGTGTTGAATAAACATTCAGAAGGCACTCAATTTCTTGTTCAAAGTGGTCCCAATAAGAAGGAAAATATTATAAGACAATGTGGAAACTGAATTCTCTTGGTGACTATAGATGAATGTGGAAACACACCTCTTCATCATGCAGCATGGTGGCAACACTTCAATATTATAGAATTTCTGGCTTCCAGAGTCAAAGACCTTAATCCAAAGAGTAAGCACCATCCAAGTTGTTAAGTACACACTTGCTGAACCTCTGTCAAAAGATCAAGATGGATGGACTCCAGTTGACAGGGCTAAAACTGCAGGACAATGGGAAGTTGTTGGAGAGCTTGTCAATCAAGGAGCAGACCTTAGCTTGCAAAATAGATGAGAGTCAAACCTCTAATAACTGATCACTTCAGGAAATCCTGTAAAGATCTGGAGAAATACCTGTTAAAAACAGGTCATGTGGTTTTTAACAGGTATTTCTTGACAAGCAGTAAAGATAAATTTTGAGAAATAGTAACAAAAGACTTGATATCTTGCAAACATGCTTGTTGAGCAAATTAAAAAGAATTTCTTTCAACATTTCTTGAGACATATCTAAGAAACACAAATTGTGTTTCTAAACTGTTTGTTAAAAATACATGACATGTATCTTTTTGTTCTTCTTAGAATACCTTTGTCATTTTTCTATTGAACATTTCTCATAGTAAATTCTTTGTCTATCTCATTGGAAAGAATCTAAAACACCACTTAGAGATAGCTATTATGTCAATGATTATGGTGCTTGGTGCACAACAAGCACATGTGCATTAACATGGTCATCAAGTACAGTAAAACATAGCATCATAAAAACTCCTTTTCTTCAAGTAGCTGTACAGGATGGATGGTATATATACAGTAGATAGTAGTGAGATAGCAAGTCTGTGATATATCAGCTTTATTCTGTGGCAGGAGACAGACAAGCACACAAACATACCTTCATGAAAGCATGGTGCTTACCATTGATGAACTTAAGACATGATGATACATCAACAAACCATAATGGAACTTGCACATTGGACCAGATGGGCATGATCAATGCATCATAATTGCATGTCCTGTGGCAAAAGACCAAACCTTATCATTATGGACATGTATATATAGACAGAGAGCTATACTCTAGTGCTAGTTTTTCCCTGCAATTGATACTTTGTTCCTTTAGTGATTGCACATAATCAGTGAAGTAGGACAGTAGCATCCTCTTACACTTTTTTTTTGAAACTGAACAAAGCTCTCTTGGGTACAGTCACTCTGCTGAATGGCACTCTTAAGCCTCAGACACTTCTTGACTGACAGCTATCAGTACTCTAGGCTTCTTGGAGTCTCTCGAGTCACTGAACAACCAAGATCAGCCTCACCTTTGGAGTAATCTATTGGGTGGGCTAGGAATAAAAGAGAAAGGGGGCCAGGATGGCCACCTTTCTATGACCCCTCTCAATTGACCATGCTCTTGACACTCTTGACTCAGACAACCTGGCTTGAGCTGATGCTCAGAAAAATTTTCTTGCTTGCTCTCATTCTTGCTCTTGCTCTTGCTCATCTCATTCTCATTCATCATTATGTTCATGTCAACTTTGTTTGCTGGCTTGGCCCCAGGGTTCTTTCCTGTTAACTGATCCACTGTCTTGCCCCACAGAATTTCAAGCTACCATGACCCCCACCACCATTGTCCCCAGCCTCTAGCTCCTCAGATTTGTCTGACAATTATGCTCACCTTCACTCATGTTTGTTCATGATGGCCATGCCAGAAGAAGGGTTTTATACAGCCAAAGTCATGCAAGTTTTGTTGAGTCATGTGCCCATGATAGGAACAATTGGGCCTCACCAGCTTGAGGAGTTCAAGTATAGCTGCAGGAGATATTTCAGCCCCAAAGGGATTCAGTACTGTACAGTGCCTACAAGCATAACTACACACCTGGCAGAGGGAGATCCAAAGAAAACAAGTCTGAGGAATCCCTATGCCAGAGTGGATGCTTCTGAGGGGTCAGAAGCATGGGAAACAACTGTACAGTATGCATAAGCCACAGAAAAACCAAAAAGGGAAAATCTCCAAAAATGGTCCAAATTCTGGAAGTTGTTATGACTGTCCCATGCAGATAAAATCTGATGGCATCAATGGATCAAGAGCATGGATCAAGAACCTGGAGGTGAGTTAGACTTGTCCCAATTATATCTGTGTGCACAGTGCAGTCTGAGGGCTGGAAGTGGGACCAACAGATAGGGCTAGTGAAGGAGTATAGAAGAAGATCATAACAAGGAAGACTGGGGAAGGATTGGGGGCAGGAGTGATGAAAAGAAATAGGAAGTCTCCTGACATCACCCCCCCTCTAGCATGCAGCATCTTGATGCACTGGGTAGAAAAAATTCCAGATAGCGGAATTAGCTGGTGATATGTGGTAGATTCCTCTGATAGCCCTAGGTGCATTAGGATGTCATTGGTAGAAATCTTGAATTAGTCCAAGTGCATGAATGTTCTTCTGCAGTTTCCAAGAGATGTCCTCCAGACTATAACTCTTCTATTTTACCTTGAACTGCAGTTTGCATCTAAATAGGTGGCTATCCAGTATCTCCTCTACCTTGTACTCCTGCTCATTGTTGACCAAGACTGGCAGTGGTGGCAGTTTGTATTGATGGCCTGGAATGGGGTTGTCTGGTGCCAGAAACAACTTTACCATATTGAAGACAGGGTGAAGTTGGTGCAGACAGGAGTTGTAGTCAATACACCAAGGGACCCACTTGCTGCTCCACCACAAATGGGCCAAGATACAGCTTCTGTGATGGCTGTGTAGTGCTAATGTCTGAAGCATCCAAGTAGACATGGTCACCAGGCAGGTACCTTGGTGTGGGGGTACAACTACAATCATGGTAATGTGCTATGTCATCCTTTGCCTTAGTCAGAGCTGCCTTCACCTTCTCTGATGCCTTCTTCATCCTATCCACAAACTTGTTCATGGACTGGTTGTCTGAAGGGCATGCACAGAGTTCAAAGCCCATGCACAGATGTTAGCCAGTGTTAAGGAAGAAGGATGAGAACTGCATTGAGGCATGAATGTGGTTGTTGTACTGAAATTCAGCATTGGGCAACAGCTCATCCCAATCATCCTGCTGCTTGTTGCAGAACAAGCATAGGTACTGCTCCAGCTCCTAGTTAACTTGTTCTGTTTGACCATCAGACTGTGGATGGTATGCAGTAGAGGTGTGTAGCTTCATGTCAAGGAGGCGATACAGGTCACAGGTGAATTCTGTGATAGAACTGCAGCCCACAATCTGAGACATATGCATCTGACAGACCATGTAGCTTCCAGATGTTCTTATGGTAGAGGTTTGCAGCTCCCATGGTGGAGTACATGGTGTGAGTAGGAATGAAATGTGCCTGCTTACTGTAAAGGTCCACAACAACCATGATGGTGTCATATCCATGTGCATCTGGAAGCTCAATGATGAGGTCTATAGAGGCCATGCTCCACTGTTCAGCAGGGACAAGGAGAGGGTGAAGCTGACCCATGAGGAGTTGATAGCAGGGTTTTGTCCATAGGCAGAGGTCATAGGTGCTAGTGTAGGAGCCCACATAGCTTGACACCTGAGGCCACCAGTAGTTGCAAGAGACTAGCTCCAAGGTTTTCTACTTACCAGGATGACCAGTAATATAAGAGTCATGGTGTTGCTTGACAATTTGCCATTGCAGCTCAAGGATCTTGGGAGTGTAGATGTGCCAATGGAAGGTCAGAGTTCTTCTTCATAGGCCCACTTGTGTGTACATACTGACTTTACCCCCTTGCTCTAGTTAGCCTGTAGGGCATGTGCTGCATGAGCCACCACATCCTCCTGTATGCCCTGAGGCATACAATGTGGTGATTGCAATGGCCCCCCAGATGCCCCACAGTGTGTCATCCTGAACAGCCCCAGCAGAGTGAGCAGCAGGCATATACATTTGGTTCATCTGTTGGCAATGAATGCCATTGATACTTGGATGAATCTGTTGAGACTGAGGACAACAGAATGGGAGGTCTGGTCCTCCACAAAAAGAATCTAGCAGCACTAGGCTACAATTGAACCAGGCAAATAAGGAAAAGATTCTAGCAGCCCATGAAAGAAATGATTCTAGCAGCCTGCAGCCATGACCAGTTAGTCGCCCATGATGAATAGATAACTGACAAGCCAGTGTGGTGTATTGGTAACATTTGTTATAAATGTGTCTAATACATTTTGTGGCTGGCATATACACATGGTGCATTGACTGATATAAACTTGAATCATATGATGAACTTTCAATAAACATAGGACCTTTTAATCACACTTATATCATCAATCAAAAAGCTAAACAATTTTAATTTTTATTCACAAATTTTTAACAAATAATATAGAAAACATTGTTAAAATTTTTAGAGTAATTATATATTTATTTCTTTCACTTTACTATTAAATTATATTTATCAATAATATTTGATTTATCTTGACAATCTGTTTTGGCAAATTTTAAATAGATTTTGCAAAATGCTCTACATGTTGAATTTAAAAATATATATTGTAGAAAAAAAATAAATATAATTGTCATAGTATATAATTGCTTTAAATATTTGAACTCTGTTCATGATATTATACAATGACATATTGTAAACAAGAATCAAAATTGTTTTGCTTTTTAATTAATGATCTAGCTGTAATCAAAAAGTCTTATGTTTATTGAAAGTTTGTCATATAATTCAAGTTTGTATTAATTAATGCACTCTGTGAGGTGTATAGCTTCACATCAAGGAAGCAGTACAGCTCATGGGTAAATTCCACTGATGAGCTCAGTGCATTGCTAAGTGCAGAATTCAGCTTCTTGCTCTAGCTGTTTTGGGTCTGGAGGACATGACACAACAAGTTATGTGCTTGTCATGTGACAAGTCACAGAACATCACATACTCTCTCAGGAACATTTTGGACTTGCTTTAATGGTTTTTGACCATTCTACAGAATGTATGGTGGCAACCAATAAACATTCTATGCACCAGGCTGCCATGGAATATTCAGAACTATTCCACAAAAATCCTGCAAGCATTGAGACTTGCCTTCATAGGTCAAATGAATAAACCAGACAGGAAGTAGGCGGTAAAAAGAATAACTGCATGCTGTTTCAGCACATTGTAGCTTGTTCTTGAAGCCACAGTCTAGTGATGATATCAAGAACCACCTAAACATGAAAAGGGCAAGGAAAAACCAACAAACACCCAAACATATACACAAGGCTAGTTCCCAGACAGAAGGTGCTGAGGATTTCAGCTAGGTTTTTGAAAAACCTGCACTAGTGGTAAAAGTGAGACTATGAGAAACTTATATTAGTAGTATGTGCATTAAATAGCACTTGAGGAGATAATAGGGGCATGGTGGCTTAGCTGGCACCATTGCATCCTAGAGGCTTAAGCAAGAGGCCAAATAGCAAGTGCTAAGCTGAGGGTTCAACTCCTGGTATTGGTATGCACTATGCTCATACAGCAAACACTTTAGACACTGTGCACCTTTGAGTTATTCAACGCCGCCAGAAAGCCACTGCTACATACATGATACTAAGAGGCTTTGTAGGTTAGGCCAACCATTGGAAACACCAATATCATGTGACTTTCAAGGAGGCACTGTGACCACCATGCTCATGTCCAAACAAAAAAAGGAGGATTCCCTGATACAGCGATCAGAAGGGGAAAACTGTACCTGATAAATCAATCAGGCCATAGTACAGGTAGGCTAAATAAGTGGCCTCAAGACATGCTAGGGATTACCTGCCAATGTAGTGTGTGGGATTCACTGGGCATAATTTCTGAAGTACCAGTGTAGAACCAAGGTCAAGATCCCTATAGGTTCTCCATGTGCCTGGCATTGTGCTATAAAGTCAGTCTGGGCATGGGAAAAGAAGTTGTGATCCTTGCTGGATGAGAGCTGATCTGGTAAGCAATGCTGAGAATGACAGTAGTAAGGGACAGGAAAGGCATGTTAATGGCAGATGGTAGAAGGACTCAAAAAATGATTACTGAGACAATCAACAGGTTTGAAGAGAGTAGAATAAGAAGGCAATGCTGAAACACCACTTATATAGAAAATACCTACTATAACCCAGAGATAGCTAGGAGTTCACTCAGTCACCTGATACGTACTGAAGAGTTGATGACATACAATTCTCATGTATTCCGACCTTGAAATAATAGGCTCCTTCAAAGCAAGATCAAATTTTTTAAAAAAAATGAGGAGACAATGCTAATGCTATATAGCACATGATGATATAATGCTACAAAAAGGGTATGTGAAGGAGCAACAAAGTTTCTTAGCAAAAATATTGATCTCTAAAAAATGTGATAATACTAGGTGCATTAGATAGCACTCAAAGAAACAATTCTGATGCTATATAAATAGTGGTAAATGGACATGAATAGCAGGTGGTAGAAGGCTAACAAAACAAAAATAGTACAATATTAGAATCAGATAAACAAATAAATAGAATGAAAAGCAAATATGTCAGTAATAGGACCATTAGATAGTGCTGAATGTGACAATTCTAACACACTATGAATGGCACTAAATGGATAAGAACTTGTTGCAGGAGAGGAAAAACAAAAATAATGATTATGTCAGTAAGGGCTTGAAAGTGCTAGAAGTAGCAGTAGAGCTGTGGTGGTAGAACTGTAGTGATGGAATAGTAGTGCTTGATGGTAGCACTAACAATGCAATGGTCTAGCTGACTAGAGATGATAGAGCAGTAATGCAAAGCGGTAACTCAAGGCAGTAACTCAAAGCAATAGCAAGACAACAATTTAGAGATAATAAAATGGTTGGTAGCAACAATCAGTAGTGTTAGTCAGTAGTTGATAGTGATAATGATAAAACAATATGGAGATGATAAAGTGGTTGGAAAAAATGGTCAGTAGTGATAGTTGTTAGCAATAATTATTAGCAGTAAGATAAAAGCAGTAGCAATAGAACAATGACAATGCCACAATCTGGCTGGAATGATAACAATGAAACAATGGTGATGAACTCCTCTCTAAGCTGTTTTGTGATATTTTCTCTGTTCTTCTTTTTCAATGTATTTCAATAATGATGTAAGTAGAGATAATACATGGTTTATATACTAAAAGATATGTACTAAAAAAGATAGTGGCACTCCATCAGCTTCCTGCAACTCCAAAGAATGAGTAAGTGTGCCAAGAGAAAAGTGGTGCTAAGGTATCAAATATATACTAGTATGAAGAAAAATCTTCAGAAATATCCTAAACTCCCAGCAAGATTTTTATAACTGGTGCTAACATTTTCAAGGCTTTAAAAACTGCTGTAGTGAGCAAATTGAAAGATTTTTATATATTTGGAATTGCCAAGAGCTAGCAAACATGTTAGGAATATACTGCAAGTCATGTGACCATGTTGTGTTGCATCAAAAATCAAACAAATCCTTCAAGAGGACTGGAATATCTAGGCTTTTTGTGGTAGTGATGGCACTGAAAAATAATGGTTTTTGTGCATAGTGCAAGTCTGAGCTTATCACTGAATTGGTGCATAAATGCAAAGGTGGATAAAGACTTTGTGAAGAAGCTAGACTATATGAGTAAATTGATGAAAAAATAGTTAAATTCTCACAGAAACCAAGATCATGCTCAAATTTCTTCAAAATCTCCATGTTAGTTGCTGAACCACCAGAAACTGTCCACCCAGATAAGATCCTTCATGATTTGCCACCAGCTGATGATGGTATCTTCACTTAGATCATAGCCTCTACTGAGGAAGAGAGTTATAGATGATGGCAAGAACTTTGGCAGGTCAGCTACAAAATGACTAGACAGTTGTGCAAGGAGAATCTCATTCTTGAGGCAGGAGCAAAGAGTAACAAATTTGCACAAAGTTTCATAAGAGACCAAAGAAAAAGCAGCTCTGTTGTTATTAACAAGCTAAAAGAGAAAGGGAAGAGTGTCTATGCCAGCAGAAGAGTCAGCTGTTGTGGTTGTATTGAACATCAATCTAATGTGTG
>JAGGAW010017438.1:0-10741 GCA_017657375.1 Termitomyces sp. T27 | reverse complement strand
TATGCCTCTCAGACCTGTTCTGATGCTGTCACCAGCTTCTTCTCTGGATCCCACCCAAATCCCGATTGATTTTGCAATGATTTTACAATCTTGTACTGGCCTTTGAGCTATAATTAGATAGACCATAGTCATATGAGAGTGCCGAGCAAAAGAAGTTCAAGATAATACACATACTCTGTTCCAGCAGCTCTTACACTGCTCTACAGTACGAGTATAGTTCAAGGCACAAAGAGATTCAGAAATCCTTTGGTAAGTCTCCTTCTTGAAACCTGTCTCAGCATGGCATCCCAGAGTCTTCTTGCGGACAAGTACAGCCACAAGCTTAGCAACTTCAGGAGTCTTCCAGACTTCTCACTTGCTGGATTCATCAGTTCCGGAAGAGTTTGGGTTGCCTGATGTGTCCTTGGCTGATTTTTTTGCCATAGTGAGTGCAAAATGGTGAGATCAATGTGGCATGGGAGCCTGCAAGTGAAGTGACAATGTGTGACAATCTTGCATGAAAAGATTTCATCAAAGTCATTGTACCAAATGGACCCAGTAATTCTGGGGGATATTTCTGAAAATTCCAAAAACAAGGTGATTTTATTTGGCAGGAACTACTTTACAAAGTAGTCATACTGAATTGACCCTGAAGGAATTGAGAAGTGTGAACAGTGGTGTAAAAAGAAAAGCAAGTTCTGTACCTCTCCCCTCTACACATTCTTTGGTATCAGACTTAAAGTCTTTCTTTTCTCTCATTGTTGTCTTTGTTTGTCTTTTCCACTTGTGGAAGCAGCCATTGCTGTGCATGGCAGAACTTGAATTTAAGTTATATCATACAGTCATCATACAGTCAGACTTATGATAAGATTATTTCAAAAAAATGAATGATACAGTTATATTCTTGGTGTCAAGGACCAAGGACTGGACAGTCATCAAGAATTACACCAAAAAGACATACCTATCATCTGTAACCTGGTTCAAGTCTTCTAACTTGATCAATGTCCAGGGTGTTAGACACAAACATGCTACCAATCATATATGCACCAGACTTGGAGAAGGGCAAGATAAAGGATGATTTTTACATCATCCATTGCTGAAGAGAGTAGGGCATCTAGACTGGATACTATAGATGGCACAATGCTTACAAGAAATACTGACAGTGAAAGCATGCATCATTAGTGGCATTTGAGTGGCATCCCTCATTGACATGTCCAGGGAATTCATAAGGTTTTTTGGCCAATTCAAAATGAGAGAAAACTCATTTTTAGCAAGTGCACACAGTATAGCAAATGAATTGAGTCTAGCAAGAATATCTAAAAGGCCTACAAAGATGAATGGAATAGATAGAATAAATGAAATATTCATACACCAAGCCAAGCCAATTACATAGATCACCCTCTAGACCCATCCACCATCTCTCCTTGTTATGCTCTGAGGATATGGTTTTCCTCATTCACTACTCCAGATCATTAGTGCATACCCATCCATTGGCATGTGTGTCTGTGGGGAAGGAAACAAAGATTTGTCAGTCTAAGGTGAATACGAGATGGATTAGAAGATGTCAATTTTGATAGAACTCAGGCATGGAGCAAGTCTAGCAGTCAATGATTCTGGAATCAGAGGGCATTGCATGTTGACATGACATGAGAACATCATATTGGTGCAAACCTATGACAAAGGTTTAAAAGACACCTGTCAAAAACATGATGCAATATCAACATTAATGCACACAGGGGGGAAAACAAGCAAAATGATACAGCTCATCCACTAGCACAGGAGGGTGGATGCATAGCAAGGTTTGAGAGTAGAATTGAGCATCTTGATAACATTGTATATTGTAGATGAATGCAAACAGGATTGAAAACAAATGTACAGATATTGGAAAAAATGGGGAAGCATTATGGCTTCTTGAGCAAACAGCAGGAGATTTAGACCAAGGCTTCAAATGTTAAGATAAGATATGCCTGTATGGAATGAGGAAAAGGAAAAAGCTGTTGATAACATGTCAATAAGATGTTAAGTAGGTTTAGATAAGCACTAAGGTGCTGTTGCATCTGTTATGACCATATAAGGGTTTTATGTGAGTTTTCAGCCAGTAGGAAATCAAGAAAACCTCATTTCAAACAAGTACAAAGAGTGTTGCAAAATGAATCAAGAGTTCAGCTACAAATAACTCATCTTACATCCTTGTAACCTCATGTAATTGAGCTTCTATTGTGCTGCTATGTAGGTGTTATTTGATATCTCAAAGGCATTGAGTTCTTGTTCCAAACAAGGTATCATGGCCATATCTGACCACACAGTACTAGATGGAGTATGTAAACAGGTCAGATATAGCATTGAATGGTAGATAGATGTGATAGCTCACTAATGTTAATGAACAGTAAGTCCACTCAATGGACTTGAACATGGTGAGCAATGTCAAAAGAAATCCTTGCACTTTCCTTTGAGACTGAGCATAACCAAAGATTCAAGCAGAACCTTGATCTTCACCCTGAAAGCATCAAGTTCCCCTTCCTAGCCCTTCCTACAATGTATTGAGCCCAGGCAGCTTGCTAATTTCCAGAACGTTGAACATTGTTTGTACATTGTCATGCCATGTTCAAGAATCTTGTTGCATGGAGTGATACAGTTGCAGACACTCAAACATGATAAAATCAAACAACCTATTTTTGAAGGTCCAGGAAATCATGGATTCTGTATTTTATTGCAGAATCATGACATATAGGACCTAATGAGTTCATTTCCATGAGCCAATTTCTCTAAAATGATGTTTGAAATTTTTTGACTTCCAAAAAATTAGCAGTCTCCACAAAAAAAAAAAATCAGGAAAATTCCAAACTAAAAAAATGTGGAATCAATAGCTTCACCCCCTCATATGACTCTTGTAAAGATAAATGATTTGTTTGAGCTTAGTCAGTGGCTGACTTTGAAAATTTTCAGAGAGCAAAGGCATGGTAACCTGGCTGATCTATTAAAACCCATGGAAATGAATTTAGACAGCCTCAGCTTATGTTTTAATCAGATATCTCAAGCAGTTACATTATATCAATGGTGATTGAGACCAGGCTTAGCTGGATTTATGGACCTCACACCATCAAAAATTTTGGAAAATCACTTCAAAATTTTGGTGGTCCAAAAAACTTGTGGGAAAAACTTTGGAGGTAATTTTTTCAATGTATTTTGAGGTGCTGAGTTCAGATCTGAAGTTGGTTTGATCAAAAAAATTCTGCTTCTGGATATACCAAGATTGTCATATTTGAGTGTCTGCAACTATAGTGTGCCATAGCATGTTTTGAACTTGGTTGTCTGGAGTGGGAGGTTGAATGACCAATCCACATGCCATTTGGATGTCCAACTCAGAAGATTCATGCCAAACTTGAAAGTCTCATGACTCTGGTTCTGACTGTGGCTTCTTTCCTGGTATCATGCCAAACCAACTTAATTCTGCACTCCAAACAATTGTCTTGTTCATCCTGCTAGCCCCATTTGGCATTGACCTATGCCACACCTCAGGATCTCCCAATTTCACTTGCATTCAATTCCACACATCTGGCCCCAAAAACCACCATGTGAACAAGGAGGAATGGCCTGGATATTAATGTTCTCAAGCAAATCTTGGGGCCTTGGCAATTTCAGCATCGCTGATCTTTTGCTTTCACCAAAATTAAACATACTGCAAGTCAGATAATGTCAAGTCCATCACAAGTCATGACCTGAAGTTTACTTGCATGAATCATAAATTGTGCATTAATTATTCTCAATACCCAAAACACAAGCTGATTGTGGGGTTTGGTGCTAAGTATCTCCACTGAGGTGAATCAATTCTTGGACCAAACCACCTATCTCCACCTATTGACACATTTTTTCACAGCACAAGCTCCACAAAGTCTAGATTGAAAGGATACCTTTATGCTGCAAGTCCCTCATTTTATGGCACAACCCTTCTTGATGATGAATTCAATCTCAGCTTTAACAGTTGAAGCTATAGCTGCTCTTGAGGAGGCTAATGTGGGATCATGGTGTTTCCTCTTTGGACCATACTTGTCTTGCTTTTGGGTGTATTCACTGATGGCATATTTCATACCAAGATAGTTGGGCTGTGGATGCCATTGCATCTAGGAGCTCAGGGTATTCTATAAGAGAGAACTTTGATCATTGTGCATTGACACTCATGTATTCCAGTCAAAATTAAAAGCACACCTTGTTGACAAATTGTTCTATTCATCAGCTGCTCTGCTCAGATACATATTTATATAAAGGACAATGTGGTTTGACAATTCAATCTGTGCACATGACTTGAACTGAACCACTTGCCACATCTGTTGTCAGTTTTGATGTCGAATCTGAATCTCCATCCATGCCCTTACTTAGTTGATTTGACCTGCCCAGCAAGTAGAGACTCATGGTTTACAATTATACTTCCTATCGCATTGCAAGTTATGATTAGTACTGATCATCCAAAGTAAGTGATACACAATTGTCAACATTTGATCCTTTCAAAATTGCTTTCCTGCTGAAAGATTTCCCTGCAAGAGTGTTGTTGTTGTTTCTATGCTCTTGTTATAAGATTTCCAATTGTCTTGGTGGCATTACACTAGTGTCTATCTACTTTTCATTCTGTTTAAACCATTAACTCATTGATGAGAAATCTCTTGAAGCAACACTCCAGCCATCATCAGTGGTGGGTTTGATCTTGGCATGGACTGTTGTATGGATGGTTTTCATTGGCATTACATGTGGTAGCACCAATGATTATCATATGGTAGCGCTAATGATTATCATGTGGATTCACCTGGCCTCACATACCTACTGACTGATTCCTCCCTGGAGATGAAGTATTCTGATGGCTGCCTGCACACACTTCATACTACATATGGTAACATCAATGGCCATCAAGTGGATCCATACACTTCTCAAAAGGATTTGCCCTTACCTGATGTCACATAGTAGCCTCAACAACCATCATGTACATATGTAGACACTCATAAGTACTTGTGTATGTTTTCAGGCACTGCTGCCAAAGGTGGGTGCTTTATATTTCAAGGCCAGTATACATGGGTGAGTATGTCTTTTGCCCTACAGTATGCATTAGGTGACTGGGTAAACTCCTGGCCATCTATGGTATGTACTAGCTGTTGGCTCTCAGGCTAGGTCAGTAGTTACCTTGCTATGTATGTCCCTACAGAACCTGTTGATCATCCCAGTAATCTTGTAAGCTCTCTTTGTGCTGTCCCAATCTGTTTGAATCTCTGCACTGCTTTCCTGTTCACCTTTCCATTGTTGGTAGAATGAGCCCTCCTTAATTGGGTGACCCACCCCCCATGCTTAGACTGAACTTCCTTATTGGAATTCTGGCATGATGGCCAAGGTTGCAGTCAGCCAGGACCAGGTTATGCTGACTGCCAATCATTCTGAAAGCACACTTCAGCATACATGCTCAGGGAGATCTGTGGCCATGCTCCAACCACAGGATGCTAATTGTTTATCAGAATGAATAATCCTTTCACTAACTTGCTATTGTTCCTTCCAAGGTTTGCTCTCCTTATGACTGTATGTACAATGGACATACAAAGGCTTGATTGTTGTACTTTAATTGCACAGTTGTTTTTGGCTATCTTGTATCCAGATGCTGTCACAGATGGCAAGAGCCAATGTCAACACTGACCAATGTTTTGAGTTTTACAGGTTCATTCCATCAGTAGTCTCTTGTTGCAGCCAAGGGAGCATTGCTCTGAGTGTGTTCAGTGTTTGCAAGAGTGAGGGATGATGCTAGGTTTTCCTACACTTATCTCTGTGTCTCAATTGTTGCAGAAGGAAATATTCTTTCCTGACCCCACTTGCCTCCTTGTCTTCATATTTTAAAGTACATCCAGCTAACAGACAAGATTTCAGTCTACAGAATCATAATAAAGCCTTCCATGACAAAGACAGAACTTGACCTAAACAATCCACCCAACTCCACACATACTGCCATATTCATGTTGTATGTAACTTCCAAATCCTCCTTCCAGAGCTCATCAACAACATTATCAACATTCTTGCTGAGAACAAAGAGACTCTGAGAGCCTTTTCAGTTGCCTCTAGATCCTACATTCCCTGTAGAAACATCTCTTTCAAATTGTCAAATTCTCTACCAATTGTAGTGAAGACCTTCTTGTTAAGTGCCACAACCTATTTTACTTGATTGTGGCACAAGATGCATGAATTCCAACATATGTTCAAGAACTTGTTGTTCAAGACATTGAACCAGAGTCATCTTGCGACCCATTGCCCTGGATAATCTCCTATATGGAATTCTACAAGACCTTCTACACTTTAGGACCGCATCTTTGAGATTTGACTTTTACAACAGGACACTATGAGTGGAACACTTTCCCTTTCAGACTAAAGCTTATCTTCATGTTTATTTTCACTTTGCAAGCCAGATTTATCAGTTTGCAGGGCCTTCAAGCTGTTCCCAGAACATGCTGTGTTTCCCTTGCCCATTCCCAGGTTGCTGACTTAACCATTATAAGATCAAGTTTCACAAACACAGTGGATCCTGATCTTCTGATGATAGAAATGAGCTTTATTCCTCAAAATTTGTACTGGCTATGTATCAGAGATGTTGATGACAGGAGTGGCATCAATACTATTCTCCTTGATGCCTGGATTTCCACTCCTGTTGAGGCATGGCCCACCCCTTTTTACTTGCCTTACTGCCTGGATCATCAAAGCTAGAACTGATGTGTTTGCAAGAGATTCCTTGTTCAGCTTGAAGGCCTGGCATATTCAAATCTTGGAGAAAGTTATCATTCAAAGTAATCATTCATAACAGAGTTTTTATACAAACCTTCAATATTAGACCATTGTGAAGGGCATGGAGATTAGAGGATGCTAAATAATTATGTTAAGAAAGACTCTGACATAAAAACTTGCACTCACTACAGTCAATGTGCTCATCAGAGGCTTGCTCAGCTTGTAGGTCTGCATTCAAGTCTTTGAGAAAGTTGTCATTGAAAGCAGCCATTGATAATGAAACTTCTGTGCACACCTTTGATAGCTGGACCTTGAGTGTTAGATCATGATTAATATTATGACTCAAGGGCTCGGATGGATGACTGGAGCTAGAGTTGTCACTTCTCATATCTTCCACCAAATCCTGGCTGTCAGGATGGAGAGAGAGGATTAGGACTCAAGCTGTTTCTGATAGAAGTAGATGCTTACAATGATTTCATAGGTATGATTGCTTGATGTCTGGCTAGCAGCTTAGATAGTAGTTGCTTGAAGTATGGAGTTTTCATGGTGCAAGTAGATAACTACTAGTAGGGAGTAGAAGTTTATATATATATACAGACACAGTTTTCTAAATTAAACAAAGTATGTATTGTTAAAAACATACTATAGAGAACTTTATTATACTGATGTAGTACTTGCTCAAATAACAATTGGAACAAGGTGTGTTGTTAAACATAACACATCACTCAGAAGATCTGATAACACTAGCAGTGGTAAAGTCAAGACTGAAGCAGGTACACAATGCTCATTAGCACTGTTTGTAAAGCCAAAATTAGCAAAAACATCTTCACATCAAACTTGGCATGTTGAGCAGTACACCAAGCATCTTGTAGCTGTTAATCTGGATGGGGGGTAGGGCCTGTCTTCAAATAATATCAGTGTGGTGGGGACATACTCTGAATAGGAATTGGCAATTAAGTGCTGCTCATTCTGCAAGTGCAGGCAGGCAGCAATGATGTGCATCACTGTTAGTTGATATATGCATAGGATATAACATGGTGGTTTTACCTCCATACATTGGCATGGTGGTGCAGGACTGACCAGATACAACATATACATGGATGACAATGCATGACACTCTTCAGTAAAGTGTGATATATGTGTCATACTTTGTCCATGTGACTAGTCACAGCAAGGAGAAAACTAAGTCTGAAGGGGGCTGATTAGGGCTTTTTATTAGGGTTCTTGGTTAGGGTTCTTGGTTATGGTTTTTGGTTAAGGCTTACATAACAATTACATCACAGAATGTGTTGGAGATTAAGGAGTGTGCCAAAGATTGTCACCTATGGGTGTGTGCTGCATCTGGCAAGGGGCCTCCAAAAATAAAACTTGTGGAAGTGGCCACTGGCTTTGCATGGCAGAACTCAAATGTAGGTTGTATATTAGTCAACTTCTAATAATATCTTTTCTGCCAGTTGCTGTACCTTATTTTCATCATCCCACATGCAGGTGCTCATACAATTTACTGAAGTCTCTATCTACAAAATCAAACTAGAAGCATCCTGCATTGTTTACAGCTCTAAATGTGAGGGGAAAATTTGGGTATGTCCAATAATTATGACCATCAAACTCCTTCCATACTCACAAGGTATGGACCAACTTGTATCCACAATTCACATATTTGATGATGGCATTGGCATCAGACTCCTTCACAAACCCCTCTTCCATCATGATATTAATAAATTGTGGAATGAGAACATTAGGTCTACTCAAGATACAGTTCATGACTGCAGTTAAATAATGGATGGAACAGGTAGAAACACTACATTGTTTGGTACTTAACCTCCCTTTGGATGTCCATTTGTATGGCATGAGATGGAGCTGACAGATCTGCTCAGTGGGCAAAATACAATGTATTGTAGTGAACATGAAAGCAAATACCTAAAACATCAATAATAGGGCATGAGCAAATCTGCAGGGACCTACATTGTAGCAAGAATGACAGCAGAGTGGATGCTATACATTGTAGTGATTGAGACAGAGCAGATGATTGATAGTTAGTAAAGTATCAATGATGGGGGGCCAGCAGATGATTAGTAGTAGAATAGGGCTAGGTTTGGTGAGTTTGGTCAGCCCAGATGGGGAATTTTGGAATGCAGGTCTATTGGGGCTTGGTAAATGATTAGGATGTGACAGGCCTCACAGACCAGAGATTCTAGAATTTTGGGCTGCCAGTGCTCGGTGATTCAAATTTAGCATCCCTGTCAATCCCTTGGATCCTTGTGGCCTCAGACTGGACTAAATTGCTGGAATTTAAGGCCTGCCAGGCCTGGCACATCCTGATCAGTTGCTCAGATCCATATGAGTTTGGGGCTGCATTTCTGTTGGTCCCTCAGATCCTTGCAGCCTCAGGGCTGGACTGAATTTTTGGAATTTCAGATCTGTCAGGCTTGGCAAGTATTGGGTGCTATTGCTGCCAGGCCTGGTGAGCATCAGGCACTGGATCCTCATAGCCTTGGGGCTGCACCAAATTGCTAGAATTTCAGGCCCATGAAGCTTGGCAAATATCAGGTGCTGTCACTGCTGGTGGACAGGTGGTCAGTGATTCAGATTCACCATCCCTGTCAGTCTCTCAGATGCTCACAGCCTCAGGGCTGGACCAAATTCCAGAATTTCAGGCCCACCAGGCCTGGCAAATATTGGGTGCTGAATCTTTGCAGCTTTGGGGCCAGACCAAATTGCCAGAATTTTAGGCCTGCCAGGCCTGGCACATCCTAGTTGGTTGCTCAGATCCATATGAGTTTGAGGCTGCATCTCTATCAGTCCCTCAGATCCTCACAGCCTTGAGGCTGGACTGAATTTCCAGAATTTCAGGCCTGCCAGGCCCAGCAAATATTGAGCACCAGATCTTCATGGCCTTGGGGCCAAACTGAATTGCTGGAATTTTGGGGCAGCAAGGCCCAGCACATCCTGGTCAGTTCCTTGAATCCATGTGGGTTCAAGACTCATCAGTTCCTCAGAGTCTCAGGAACTGTACTGAATTTCCAGACTTTCAGGTTTGCCAGAGCTTGGTGAATATACTGGATCCTCATGGCCTTGGAGCTGCACTAAATCACCAGAATTTTGGGCTTGCCAGGCCCCTGCTCAGTGACTTGGATTTAGCATCCTCATCAATCCCTCATATTCTCACAGCCTTAGGGGTGGACCAAGCATTGAGCACTAGATCCTTGCAGCCTCAGGACCAGACCAAATTGCCAGAATTTCAGGCCCACCAGCCTGGCACATCCTGGTCAGTTGCTCAGATCCATATACTTTCAGGACTGCATCCCTGTTGGTTCCTTGGACCCTTGCAGCCTCAGGGCTAGACTAAATTTCTGAAATTTCAGGCCTGCCTGCCCCAGCAAATATCAGGCACTGGATCTTTGCAGCCTTAAGGCTGCACCAAATTGCTGGAATTTTGGGCCTGCAAGGCTTGCTGTCACTGCCAGCAGACAGATGCTTGGTGATTGAGATTCATCATCTCATCAGTCCCTCCAATCCTCATGGCCTCAGAGCTGGACTGAATTTCTGAAATCTCAGGCCTGTGAGGCTCAGTTAATATCTGGCCTTTGCCAAGGAAATTCAAACATATCTTCTTGAGTCTGGTATAATTTTTTTATTGCCATGCTTGACAACACCTCAATAGCTCAATTGGATTTGACATAATTAAAATCAGTTGTTGCTAGGAGTTTCCAGATTTGACTCCTAGTTGGGGCTGTCTGCAGGGTTTTAAATTGATTTTTTTGCTATGTATTTACTATGAAACAGCATGGACTGCAAGATGTACATTTGCCAACCTCAGCAATCCCTGGGATTGCCCCATCAGCCTTGGCTGCTTTCAGGGCTGAACAGCATTTCATACCTAGCAGATATTGTCTCAGAAATTCAAACATATCTTCCTGAGTCCAGTACAGATTTTTTTGTTGCCATGATCTATAATGCCTCAATGGCACAATTGTATTTGAAGTAATCAAAGTCAGTTGTTGCTGGTGGTTTCCAG
>JAGGAW010017437.1:0-10785 GCA_017657375.1 Termitomyces sp. T27 | reverse complement strand
TGTTCTACATATATGATGCTGTTCTCCTCACACCTCCCTTCTATGCATGTCTTCTCTGACTTGCTTGGCAAAGGCATCAGCCTGATATTTCTCCACAATTTCCTTCATGAGTTCCTTGTCTGCTGAGATGTGAAGAGCCCTGCCTATTATCTGCCTTGGAGTCAGTGAATGGGTGTGTGTGAGTGTGCATGCAACAAATGCCAGTTAGGTTTCATCTGGCATGTATGAGAGGGCATCTGCAGCCATGTTGTCTTCACCACTAATGTAGGTAATGTCATATTCAAATCCACAAGGAAAATGGACCAGTAAGCTTTTCTCCATGATATCTCCTTCTATGACTGGAAGTATTCCAGTGGTCTGTGTAAACCTTAAAGGGTACTCCCAGTAGATTGGAGGAAGGAAGAGAGAAAATAAAAGGAGGAAGAAAGAGAGAAAAGAAAAGGAGGAAGGAAGAGAGAAGAGAAAAGAAAAGGAGGAAGGAAGAGAGAAGAGAAAAGAAAAGGAGGAAGAAGTACTGACCAGGCAAACCAAACAATGAGAGCCAACAAAGGGGAAAGAAAACAGAAAGCAAGAAGAGGCAAGGAGTATGAAAGCATGATAAGAAAGAGGTAAAAGAAGGCACTAGGGGCTGCAGGAGCCTGATTTGGAAGTAACACTGATTAGCTGATGACACAAGCAGTCAGCTAGCAATAAGATGGCAGTTGATATGACAAAAAGGCAACTTAGAAAAAAGGATTGACAATGCAGGCTATAGGCATGCACTGTAGCAAAGACAAAGAAGATTACAATAGACAGCCATGAGCCAGAAAAGGGGCACAGGAGAGGCAACAGGTGGAGGGAGCAATCAATCAACAAATCCAGCCACAAAAACCACTTTTGGACATGTGAACAGCTGAGAATAGCTGAGAGTCAGTTGTAGAGAGGTTAACAGAGAGTGTGAAAGTGGCCTGTGTGCAGGCAAGAAGGTATAAGAAGAAGAAGAAAAACAGAAAAACAGGTAGGTTTGGCTAAACAAGACTCAGGATCCCCAGGAAGTGGATACATTAAGTCAAGTTCCTTACTTCAAGGCAAATAGAATATATTTTGAAAGCTTCAACTAAAGAGTCATCAGACCACAAATAAAATTCAATTCAAGATGATAAATTATAAAACAAAACTTTCTATGCAAGTTACCAAGGGTATAAGGACTGACAGAGCCCCCAAACTAGTGTCTCAGCATTGATCCTGTCACTAAGCACATCATCTGAAGCCCACCATGAGGAGGCTCTAGAAATCTTGAATACTCAAAAAACTGTGTAGTCGGTTCTCAGCAATAAGGACCACCCACAGAGCTAAAATAAGCTTTGTGCCTCTGGGCTTGTGGCCATTGAAACCCAAGGTTACTGAACCATAGCAACTGAAGGCACTGACACCTGCTTAAAATATGGGATCTAAAGGAAAGGAAGGAGTTGCATGAAACATGTTTGACACCCCTGATCCTGAACAAATACTAGGAGTGCTGAGACCACTGAAACAAGAAAAAAAGTTAGTAGAAAGATCAAAAAAAACCAAACATGGGAGACATACAAAATAGAGTGCACTGACTTCTGCTTGCAGCAAGCTGGAATGTGCCAGAATTTATACACACACAACCTGAAGAAGTTAGGCACTTTGTAAAAAGGATGGAAACAATTTTTGTCATTGCTGGAATTGGAGAAGCAAAGGAAAGAAAAGAGTGAATCCTCAACTATATAGACATGCAGATGAAAGTAGAATGGCAGGGGTTCAATAGCTTAGATGATGAGGGAAGTTGGGAAGATTTTATGAAAGAAATCTATGATTCCTACTCAGAGGCAGTAGAGGACAAAGGTAGTATGATGGCTCTTGAAAGAATCTGTAAAGAATACACAAGGCTGAGTACAGATGATGGACCAGAGGTACATGCACTTATCTGCAAGTTCTGGCCACAGGTGAAGCAAAGCTGAGTTAAAAGCATTTTCTGGTACTGCACATAGGAATCAACAAGAGAATGGCATCCTGGGGAATGGGATGTTCATTTAGAAATTCCTAAAATGTTTGATGCCAGCATTCTTAGAACTTGTATTAGCAAGGGTGTACCAGAAGTATGGACACCATACTGACCTCACATGCAAATGACACAGAGATAATAAGTATGATCTTGATGAGATCATCAATGTAGTCAAGGCTGTTTTAGAAGATGCACCAAGTAGAGAGGATATTGATTATGAAAGAAGGAGTTAAGAAAGGCAGGGAAGGCCAAAAATGTAAAGTTTGAGGACACCAAGGCAGAAGAAAAGATAGCTAACCTGCAGGATTCCATGATGGCCATGGAAAAGGAAATCAAGAGTTATATGCAGGCCTTACAACAAGAAATGCATCAATTTATGCAGGCCAGCAAAAATAACTCAGGGCCTACTATGCATTCATCATATGGAAATTCAATAGCACAATCTAGGAGCTGATGCTTCCACTATTGGGAACCAAGACACCAGCAGTGGAGTTGCTCCCACTTAAAGAAGCAGGTGGCAGAAGAAAAGCTCAGGTACAGGCATGAGATATGTGTGAGTCTTACATGATAGTGAAGCTCATTTTGTAGTGGATTTTATGGGAGCAGTGAACTCCACTACAATATAGCAGAACAGCAAAATTGTACTGTGTCCTACAGAGCAGGGGAATATTTACAGTGTATAGTTGTAAACAGTTACAGCAGAGTCAATTGATGCTTATTAAAGCAGCTGAAATAAAGCAGTCGCTAAAATGGCTTAGAGCGGCCAAAAATTTTACCTAAAATGGTTGCCAAAATAGCCTAAAGCAGTCGATAGACAGAGCTTAAAGTGGTCAATAAAAATAGCTTAAAGTGGTCAATAAAAATAGCTTAAAGTGGTTGATAAAATTAGCTTAAAGCAGTCAATGAAACAGCTTAAAGCAGTTGATAAACAGCTTCATGGGACTCAATTTAATCCTATCCACTGAACAGTCAATGAATGTCATGCAACCTGCCAAAGGACATGTTTTATATGGATAAAACAGCTTAAAGTGGTTGATCAACAGCTTCATGGGACTCAATTTAATCCTATCCACTACAGATAAATGGAGAGAGCAGAAGTGGCCTGTGTGCAGGCAAGAAGGTATAAAAAGAAGAAGGAAAGAAGTAGGTTTGGCTAGATGAGACTCAGGATCCTCATAGAGTGGATACCTTAGGTCAAGTTCATTACTTCAAAGCAAATACAATACATTTCAAAATCTTCAATTAAAGAGTCATTAGACCACAAATAAAAATCAATTCAAAACTATACATTATAGAGCCAAACTTTCTATGTGCATTATTAAGGGTGTAAGGAAATGTACATGTGATGTGGGATGAGAAACTTGCAAAAGGAAAAGAAAAATCCACCAAGAGAATTATGAAATAACAATTATCAGTGACCCCAAGAGCAATCTAGTGTGATATCCCCCTCCTTGAACCAGGAATCCTTCATGACCAATAGTCCACAACCTCTCTCTGAATACAAGGATCCACCCTATCCTGGGATGAGCAGTAAACCCAGTGTAGATGATGACAATGTGAGGATAGATTTGAGGAGATCAAGCAGCTGATAAGAAGTAATCATGGCTGATGAACGTGAGGTGATAGTGAGGAGTATCTAGCTGAAGGTGAATCAAGCTAGTGTTGATCTTGGATGTAAACAGGAGATCCTAAGGCAGAATGGTTGATGAAGAAGTTGAAAAATGAATATTTGAAAATGATGACTATGTATATGCTGTGATAATGTCTAAATATGGTGTGCTGTGGATGACAGTGAAAAACCATGATAGAGTGGGCACTATGAAGAGCACCACACTGGGAGATGTTCTGCAAAGCTGTCTGGAAAAGAATTGATGACAAAGCACCAGATAGAGTTCGATAACATGGATTCAGACTGTGTTGCTTTGTTGTAGTTGACAAAACAGCAATGATCTGTGATGTCAAAACCTCATTGGAGGCACTAACAACCCATCATGACCTGGTGGTTAGAGTCAGAGAGAAGGAGCAGAAACAGCATGTCTTCATGGGTAAAGAAGACAAAATGAGTAAGCAACATGTATCTACGGCTGCAACAAAGAATTTTTATGCCAATGCTGTGAAAGCACACCCTCAACTCCTGACATCTATCTCACTAGTCAAGTAGCATTAGCTCACTAATTACCTACATCTGACATCTGTGTACAGCTCTTCATCAATATTTGAGCCTGATCTTACAGCTCCAACAGGACATGCATGAATTTTGCAATGGAATGCAGAAGGTACTTGCAGCTTTTCACTGATGCACACAAAGTCATCTGATACCTTCAATGGGGGATTGACTTTATCAGTCTATGCTTTCTTCAGAATTTTCTCTCATACATGGTCCAACTTGAGGTGATCTTTTTGGTGACATTATGATGGCAGACAAGATTTATTTCATTTTGATTAATGCTTCTGTATCTGTCCCAAATCATTACATGCTATGCATAAGCTTGAGTCTCATGTTACAAGTTCTTTTATGTGACATTTGCATATCATTATGTCCTGTTCAGACAATAATAAACTGATGTTTTTTTTGACAATGACTGACTATCAGAACTTGTAGATGATTAATTTTGTGTTTGCATCAGGAAAAACCACATTGGAAAAATGGATATAATATATACAGATGGATATAAATAGATTACATTATGCTCACATTTTGTTGTTAAGATCTATTTTAGTCCATTTTTGATATTTTTTTACTTGGCTACTTAGACCTTGTTGAGTAAACAGTGATTCATTTTTCTAATTTCCTGAAATCATATCAGTAGAACTGAGTGGAACTTGCATGAAGAAAAACCTCCACTTATGCTTGTAACTTAAACACAATTGTAACAATTGTAAATCAATCTAACATAGATCAGTGACTGATTCCTAGCTCATAAAAGTTACAAAAGCAACAGATGGTTTATAAGTCTGTCAGACTAGTCAAATGATCGATCTCATCCAATATTATTAAGTAGTGTAAAAAATTCTCTGACCTGGCACAAGTCTTGCCTTAGATCATAATATAGGTATAATAATGATACCATACCACTATACAATTACAGTGTCTTGCTAATGAAGTTCAACAATATAGTTGACATGAAAATGTGAAGTCATTTCAGATCTGAATCAGGCTGACATAAGGAGTTTCAACATACACTAAAGAATAATCAACATGTTTGTTTTCCTCTTCCACCACACAACTATTTTTTTTGCCACTCTAAATCCTATCATAATATCCAGGTTTATGTGCATGGTGTTGGACCTATCTTGCTCATGATATATTTTGTCTTGTTTTTTGTTCACTCAAGTCAGATCATTTTGCTGACATGCCTCATAGAGACCCATCACCCTATGAGTGCTCAGTATGTTTGAACATGTTCTGGTATCCCATCATCAACTCAGCCTTGATTAATGGTGAGCACATGTATTTGTAACTATCATGATAGATTGCCAACATGTTGATATGGATATTTAGAAGTGATACTGCTATCAAACTAAGCTTTAACTGGGCTGTTGCATGAGTGGTCATCTATTCTTTACATGGTGAATTTTGAAGTTGTGCTTATGTACTGCATTTCATTTCATTTTGTCCTCCATAACAGTATTTCCATCACATGGTATTGGATTTCTATAATGTTGGTGTCTATGTTATTTTCTTGAACAATTGTAGATTGTTTAATGACATTTCAGTGTAGGCATGAGGGCAGATATTTAGCCTATAGTGTGATGTTGTCATATTATGAGGATGGTAGCATATTTACTGTACGTGTGGGGATTCTTAGTATAGTTCTTTTGGGTAGCTGATAGCTCAATATTATGTGCTTGTCATTTTAACTGCTAAAGTCCCTGATTGATGACTTTGGTCAGTTTTTTTATTTTGGTGTCACATGAGATACATGGACTAAATTATATCAATGATAGTCAATGGACCAAAATTTTCATGCCACACCATTGTCAACTTCTCATCTGGATCCAGCTGGACAAGATGCTATTAATTTTCTCTATGGACACATTTCCTCTCATTTCTCATCTATTGTCATCCATTTCAGAATATTATGCTTAATTTTATAGATTTTCACATGTGCAGATTTTCTGATGTGTCCAGTGCAAAGTCTTTGTCTGTCACCAGATGTCCTTGGTGAGCTCATCTCCTGAAGCCTGGCTGATTGGAAAAAACTGTTTGGTCTACAAAACCCACTACTGAGTAGCAGGAATCAGCTCCTTGTGTGGCAGCATACATGTAACTTAGAACACTGAAGAAGGCAGAGAGCTAGTTAATGTTGAGATGATCAACAGTTAAATCTTCTGAGAGTCATGCTCTTGTTTTCAGCTAAAATGTCCATTCCTAGAATTCTTGGTCAGCCTTGTGTATCCTGCTACTGACATTCAAAACTTTGTATAGGAATGCAAAAATGTGTGTGGCAACACTATGCTTGATGCTTACAAAACCAAACATGTGATCAATCATTCTTTTGCTCAGGACCTAGACTCATGACCCAGTTCACTTGCAAGTCTGCTATGTTGAGGCACTATCAGGTGTGCTAATAGAATGAGAAAAGCAAGTGATTTCTATAACAAACTATAATTCTAGATCATGCTCATCCCAAATCATACTGATGAGACAGAGATACAACCTTCTCTTGACCAGCCAATAAATGTAGGGACTTGTCCTAATGTAATATAACCACTGTCCTTCATGTTGGTAAGTTCATATCTCAGTATACCATCCTGGTGAAATCTGATCTATTTGACATCAATTTTAACAAAAACAATCATGATTATGGTATCTGGGCTCCTGAGGGGCATAGACTACTAAGTAGTACAACTCACTAGTACTTCACATATAAATTTGTGATTGAGACTCAGAAAGCATCTAAGTTTGAGTTGTCTGCTGAGGTTTCTTGAGAACAATTATGGAGGGCAGAGCCCTTGTGCCAGGTTTTAAATAGTATTTAGAACAAGGACACAAGGTACCTGTTGCAGTGTTACTTAGGTGAGGGTTCAGGCTTGTCAGCTGTTGGAAGTGTCTTGGCTTTGCTGTTGCCATCTGTTTGATAAGTGAATGAGATCCAGACTAGCAAATCCATTCAACAAAGAATAGATAGAAAGGTTTGGACCTACCATGCCTACTTATATCTGCTGTTGACATGCCTGTCCTTGTAGTTGATTTGCCTTTGTCAATCTTGAGCTTCAAGTGGAATTTGGCATAAGGTTTGACAGTTCTGATTGGAATTCTGTTTGTTGTTTGCTTCAGAGTTGATTTGCTGAGGCTCAACACTGACTGACAGTCCCTATTGAAAGAGGTATATATCCACCAAGGATATTTGGATAGGGCAACCAAATCTGATGCATGTGATGGGAGCAAGGGTGAGGTGGAGTTTGTTAAGACCAAGTTACATCATCAACTGGCTACAACTACTGAGGGTTCACAACTGAATCCAATCCTTGATGACTTCCCTATCAAGCATCCTGCCTCTGTCTCATCTCATTGAAGACATTTGTGTCACTAGATATCCTCCTTTGACCTTGGGCTGTGTTTGTCTGTTCTCTTACTTTTATTCATAGCAGAGCTGTCCAGGTCTTCAGGTAGGGAGACACATCAGATAGAAGAGATTATTGTTACTTTCAATGCTATCAAGGACAGAATACAGCAGGACATGGCAACAATGGAATACAAAATACTCTCAGCTGAATTGAGACAGCAACCTCACAATTTATATTCCTGGAAAAGATCAATTTATCTAGCTGGAAAATCAGGTGATATGGGCAAACTACACACATTGTTCAATGCACTATTAAAACACTATCCACATGCTGTGTGTGGTCTTAGAGACCTTCTTTTATGCATCTGATACATTTTTTTGCAGTCTTCTGTGCAGATATGCTATATTATTCATGTTTGACAGGATCTGTCTATGTCCAATGAAGTCAAACATCTCTTTAAAAGGTTTCTTTGTAAATCACCAGAGATACCTTTATATAAATTGTATTTGAGATATGTCAAGTATGCAATTCTTCTATTTATGATTCTTTCATTTACTGAACATTCCATAAACATGTTAATACTAGACATGAAGTGGTTTGTGAGGTGTACAAGTTTGCACTTCACTATGTTGGGCATGACAAGGACAGTGGCACTCTATGAAATGCTTACCCTCAGTTTTTGAGATCTGAAGCAAAAATGACAACATTGGAAGAGCAGCAGAAAATGGGTGCACTGAGGAAAGTTTATCATTGCATGATTCAAGTTTCTTGCAAGGGTGTCAAAACATTGTGGCAAGAATACATGTTATTTGAAAGCAACCTGGATAGGAACAAGGCAGATAATGTCATAACTGAGCTTTGGCTAGCACATATGCAGGTTGTCTTAACCTTCTATCAGCTCACAAACTACATACATGTAGAATCACCCTCACTTGTCTCTGTGCCCTTAGACCATCCTGAACTCATTCTCCTTGCATTCCCTACACTCAACATGCTGGAGTGCAGGCTTCTTGCAAGATGGAAAGCTTATCTCAAGTGAAAGGAGAGTAATCCTTTAGAGCTTGAAAAGAGAAATGATTCAGTCACCCTTGTGTTGCATATCTGGGATGTTTATCACAATGTGGTATTATGGCAAGATATGGTTCATGGCCTATGTGTGGCTGAATAAGGTAGGGAAGCACAATGAAGCTTCAACAATATTGAAGATGGAGATTAAAACAAACCCCAACAGGTATGTAGACCCTTATTGATTGATCTCCTTCCATTGCTCAAGCAGCTTTTCCTGTAGTTGTATACTGATACATGCTGAAGCTCTTCAAAAACAAGCTCTTACTGAAGTCCAACCCCAATTTGACACTTGCCATGGCAAAACATTGAGGCAAGCCCACTCCCAATTTAACAGGCTCAGTCTTTCAGAGACATTGAGGCAAACTTGAAAATAACATGGGACATGTGATTTGCAAGTCAGTGTTCATATACCAATAATATGAACTTACTCCTTCAAGTAGCTATATTTCAATTTGCAATGTTAGTGAAGGTCACTATCAAGTGATTGAACTGCTTACCTTGAGTGCTGCAAGATGTACAGTCTAAGGCATGCATCACATTCATATCTTCTTGGCTGCTGTAACATCAGGCAAGCCGGTTGCAGTGACATGACACAAGTGTTAGAGCTTGGACCAGTGAAATAACCAGAAAAAACTCTATTTTCTTAAAGGATCTTAAAGGATCTAAGTCAAGTATTTATAGTAGGGTACTGTGTTTGTAAAGTAAACAAAGATCGAGTCAGAATGAAAATTGTAAGTAAAATTGTAAGTAAATTTTAAGGGTGCAAGTTGATCTTCACTGTCCATAGTGCAAGAGGCAGTGATAGATTTCTTGGGTGCCATTGTTGATTCTGGGTGAAACATGGTGAGACTATTGTTCCAAAGTCTGATGCTTCCAAGAAATACCTGCAGGTCATCTTTTGGGGCTGAGCCCAAACCTTTTCCGAGGTCTGATATTGTGTTGGCCCCATACACTTCAAGATATTCTTCCAGCGCCCTTAGGTTACTGATCTGTTTATAGGGTAGCCAGGATCTATCACCTGTTTTCCATAGGATCTTGAATATAGCATTTTTCTTAGATCCTGCATGTGTGATAATCTTATCAATGGCCCAGTCCTTTTTGCCGTCATCGAGATTGAATATCTGGGTATCAGTCCTTCCTGGAAACAGTTGATCATCATTTGCATTATGTATCCTTAAGAGTGAAGCGTGGAATACATTATGAATTCTCCTTTGTTGTAACGTGTAAGGTAAGTTGATCTTGAATGATTCATTATCCAGTGCTTCAGTTATGCGGAAAGGTCCAATATATTTAGGGGATAACTTACAAGCCAGCCTTTTAGTCATGGAAATATTCTTTGTGGATATATAGACATAATCCCCTTCTGCAAAGTCCACCTCTCATCACCTTCTATTAGTGTCCCAGACCTGTTTGACCCTTGCACCTATGATATGGTTATGGGCTGCCATAATCGCAAGTTTGAGTTGTTCCGCAAATTTCCTTACTCCCGAGTATTCACATTCTGCAAGTTCATTGTGGTTCCAAATGAATGATCATGGCATCCTTCTGGAGTTCAAGAAGAAAGGTGCATATCCTGTGCTCTCTGATCATGCACAGTTTATTGCAAATTCTATTGCTAGTAGTTTCTGGACCCAATCAGTCTGATCCTTTCCAATGCAAGAGTGTAACATCTGGCCTATGGTTCTGTTTGCCTGCTCTGTGGCTCCATCTGATTGAGGGTGATATGCACTTGCCATGTTCAATTTAGTTCCTATTAACTCATTGAGTCTTTGCCAAAACTTACTTGTAAACCATTTATCCCTGTCACTAATGATAGTGCATGGTAAGCCGTGGTGTTTGTATACTTCTGCAAACACTAACTCGGCCACTTCCTTAGCCTTGTAACTGGTCCTGCTGGGAACCAGGTGCACCATGGCAGAGTGTAAGTCTATAATTACAGTTATTGAATCATATGTAGAGTTTCTGTCTTGGGATTCTGAGAGCGGCCCTACAAAGTCGATCCCAATAGATTCCCAGGGTTCCAAGGGAATGTCCAATGGATTGAGTAAGCCATGGGGCTTTTGATTGTTAGGCTTGGATCATTTACAGGTGACGCATGTTTCGCAGAATACTTGAATGTCTTGGGCCATTGACTTCCATCCAGGTAGAGGCACTACATGGTATGGTACAAAACCTCCCTTGGGATGTCCATTTGTATG